>PVKE010020841.1:0-27113 GCA_004027555.1 Craseonycteris thonglongyai
AAAAAAAGTTACTTCAAATATACTTGATAGTTCTGCCCTACGTATTTCAGAAACATGGTGGGGAGGGGGGCTTTTCTACTTGATTTGTGGATCTGTGGAAAGATTAAAACAGCATGGTGTAGTAGAGCAAAGAACACAAGAAATTGTAACAAAAATAGGTTAAAGTTGTATGTCCATGGGCAAAATAACCTTGTTGAGCCCATTTCCCATGAGTAGGAAGAAGATAACTTTAACTTCATAGCATTTTATAAAGGTTAAAGACAGTACGTATTTAGAGGTAACATTCATGTTTTTTGGCATATAGTAGGAGATCAATGTATGGTACCTATTATTATAAATATATATTACCTCTGGTTATTAATAACAAAAATATATCAGTGCGGATGCTATTTTAGATTTTATGTAGTAAATGGTAAATATATCAAAATAAAAGAATAGATGACTGCTGGAAATTCCAAGGAAGAAACAAGTGATTAAATAAAACTGGAGATAAATATTAGGTGGTAACTTGCCTGACTTTGGTAGATGCTGATTGAGTCTTAGCTGATCTCATAGCTGGTGATTAGCCATGTTCAGCACTATGGCTTCATTTTCATTGCTCCAGCCTGCTCCCAAGGTAAAATGGATGGAGGTTTTTCAGACAAAGATTATGATGATAAAACAGCTGTTTTTCCACTTTCTTCAGACTGTGTGCCTTCCTTATTTTGCATATAAGGTAAGGATAAGTCCGTTTTTTTTTTCCAGGAACCAGAGTTCCTGTGTTTGCATTCTCCATCCAACTCCCCTGCCCTTGTTCCTGCAGCCTTTTCCGGCCTCCTCTCCTGGTCCCTTCTCCATCCAGTGTCCCTTTCTTATTTGTTTAATGAAAAGCCCTCTTGCATTCTCAAAACTAGATTCCTTGGGGCATTCTCAATCCACCTCACACTATGAAAACAACACAGTCTTCCTTAAGAATTATCAAGTACACGTTGGGATGTTAAAAGTGGTTACTTTCTGGCCCCAAGGACTCCTCGTTGTCTTAGATTTAAACTGATCTGATTTCCAGATTGATATTTTAATGTATATAACTTTATCCACTGGCCTGGGATTTTCCTTAAAAATGTCATAGTTTTTTCTTTTTGTTTGTTTTCAGTGAACACTTTACAAATTTGCATCTCATCCTTGCATAGGGGCCATGCTGATGTTCTTTATATCATTTTGATTTTAGTATACTCGTATGTGCTGCTGAAGCAAGCACTTTGTTGGTTTTAGAAAGGGATCTCTTGATAAATATATGGTCTATTTGCAATAGTTTAAACTTCTTTTTACTTTAGCCCAATACACATTTTTTCTTTTCTTTCTTTTTTTTAGAAAAAAATCCTGCAAAGCGGTCCAGCATATGAAAAAAAGGTAGATCAAAGTTGCTCTTCCCGAGGGGTGAGTCTAGAACTTTCTGGCTGCTCCTTCAATCCCATCTTTTCCAGGATCTCTGTAGTACCTCCAATGAACGTTAGTCTTGAGGAAACATATTTGAAAGCTTTGGGGATCATCAAATGAATTATTAACTGGAATTCTGAAGACCCAAGTTTTAACTTGTGTTCTGACGTCAAATTTGTGTGTGCCACACAACAAGGGTTTTAGAACAGTGGTCCTCAATTTTGCTGCATATTAGAATCATCCGGGGAACTTTTAAAAATCCTGATGTTTGAGCCTCACTCTGTACCAATTAAATTAGAATCTCTAGGGTGTGACCCAGGCTGTGGTATTTTTTTAAGGTCCCCTGGTGATTCCAGTGTGCAACCAAATTTGAAAACCTCCAAAGAAATTTTGAGAAATGCTGTTCCACAAGTTCACGTGTGTATGCAGCTTGTTTTGGTAGATGTTGTTAAAATGTACGGTCTTTTTATTTATAGTTAGTACTGGGGGTATGTGTGGGGGGTGATAACAGTGGACATAAAGATTGAAAGCTAGGGAAAAAGTTGTTTGGTTATCTTCATAGCTCAGTGTGTTGTGCAAAACAGTTAACTTTGTTATATCCTTGATGGGAATGATTTCAACTTCTTGCAAAATAAAGCTCTCAACTGAGAAATCATATGTAAATGCATTCTTGTTACTTTTCTACCAATAATGACACCATTTGTTAATATCATCAGCCAAGAATTACACCGAAATATTTTTTTCACAAAATAAATAGAAAAGGCAGATTGATTACTGGAATGTAAAATATGGTTGATATCCCTCAGTTGGTGGCATAGATTGAAAAGAGATTGAAACATGTTGATAAGAATGGCAATCTCTGATAATGAGACACTGCTTTATAAAGAAAAACCAGGATTACTGCTTTGTGCTTCTTATCGATTATGAAAGTCTATTGTTTTAGCAGAGTTTTCAAATAAGGAAAAAAATTCACAGTATTGGTAAGCAATTGATCCTAAATGATATAGAACTTGGATGACAATATTCAGACTGTAATCTCTAAATGTCAAATGAATGTATTATGATTGGATAAATTTCAATGAATACAAAATAGTTTAAAAGTAATAGTACAGTTAGAGCAAAATGATTGATATTAGGTATGTTATGTAGAACTAAACAATTCCCTTATTTATTTATTTATTTTATTACTGACGCCATTTAAATATTTTCTTTCATGTTCTTTCAGGTCGTACCATTATCATTTATGGCAGGGAGATCTAGCAATAATTTTATTATCTGTGCTTAGGTTTTTGCTGAAATAGATTTACCAACAATAGAATTAAATAATTTCACACATTTTCTGGAGAGAAAGGTCAGCCAGTTCTTTGTGTTCTAGCCCTCTTTGCCTGAGAGAAAAGTTTACACCAGCCTTTTTATGTGGAAGTACCCCAAGAGGTTAGGCAATAAGCCCCAGCGTGGACTTGTGCCAGCATGGAATTGAGCCAGCTTCAGCTCTGACCACATCCCAATGAATGATGTCAACAGAGACGAGGCGTGCTTTTCCTAAAGGCTATGAGTGACTCCTGATTAAGAATGTTCCCTACTTTCCTTGGAGTTTCTAGGTCCTGATGTCTTGCTACATTATAAAAGGAAGGAGTAGGTGAGAAGAATGGGCCCATTGAGGGAGAAACAGTGAGACACAGACAGACAGACAGAGGTGAGGGGCGTAGAATGTAGTAATGAAACACCAAGCAATAATAAATGTTCACTTTTCATTGAACTTGGCCACTGGAGACTGGGAGCTAAATATAATTTGGCTTAGATCAATGAAAGGTATATAACACTTCCTGTCTTTTGTGTTTTTTGGCACAATTCTTAATTGTCACATACCTTTTGAAATGTGTAACGGATACAAATAAAGCTTCATATTTGGTCATTAGTAAGCTGCCTCTTTTTAGAGAACAAATTTCTAAAATGCAAGCATGAAGTCTTCTTAGTTTGCCCAGTTCATAGTGATTCCCTCATACTCTGAACTTGAATTACTTATTACCTATAGTCCATTTATTTCCTGACTCATTGAAGTGCTGCTTTATGTCATTTTTTGTTTGGTTGTCTTTTATTTTTTAACTCACATTTTATTAGCCTATCTAGATTTTAAGCTTCTGTTGTAATAGGAATTGCCTAAAAAAAGTTGAGCAGTGAATATATGAGCGTTACCATAGACTTAGTTGTTTAAGGACCTGAACTAACAATACCATTAATCTGGGAAACTTCCAACGTTCTTTTACTTTCTCTACTATTTATAAGTTTGAGATCACTCATTGATAACTTTAATGGCCTGTTTAGAGTGTATTTTGAGCACATTTAGAAAAGATATCAGTGTTATTTTTAGCTGCTACCTCTTCTGAGAAGGGGCATAAATATAAGTTTTATAGAGTGCTATACCTGGATGGTCACTATGAAGGCTTGACTTAGTCCATGGTTCCTTGAAGGCATTGTTCCTGGCTTCAGTCACTTTTCTACTGGACTCACTTCTGGCATTTATTGATATATATAACAAAATGAAAGGTTTCCATGGTCAAACAATTAGGAAATACGTATGTTCTTCTTAGAGAGTCACAGTGAGCATTATCATACTGAATCATCTGAGAGGTTATAAAGTAAGAAAATCTGTTTGACTCTGTTTAACCCAGGTCATTTGGTCAGAGAACACTGATGAAATGTCTCGTTGAATATCCAGTGTTTTACATTACTAGTTCAAAAAAATGCAGATTGATCTAGAGGGAGCAGTAATTCGTAGGTATTCAAAGAGCTTGCTTCACTTTTTTTTCTTTCATTTGTATACAATTCCTCAAATTTGTGAAGTATACAAAAATGTATAAATAATGGTTTTCGGAACACTGAAGAATAAAGGAATGAATAATGTTAAGAGAAATTTTAGGAGGTAGGACCAGAAATACAAGCACTGATACTAATGAAAAGCTATTATAAATAATCTAGGTTTGTTATGGTTAACTACCACCCCCTTTCCTAGGTCTATTCCTCCTTCCTGGCTCCAAGGGTTTTTTTAAATTTCTTTTCAGAATTTCCAGGAGATTCACAAAAAAATGTTTTTCAAAATAGGCATGTTTAGTATTATGATGATTTAAATTTGCTTTTAGTTGCATCATGGAATTCTTTTGATAATTCCAATAATGATAGAAGAGACGTGAGCATGACAGTGAAACAGTTGAGAGCTCCAGGTCTGGGTAGAGCAGAAACTTTGACAGCTTTGGACAGTGAGATAACATCTTGGTATCCCAATCTAGTTAGGGAATGGTATGTTCTGGTCAAATTTGTTTCCAGTTACTTCATTTTTGACAATGAGACTGATATTATAGCGGAGGTGTGAGGGCTGAACTGTAGAACTCGCTGGATTGATTTTTCAAGTGGTGTATACCTTTCTAGGAAAACAGAACTTTAACAGCTACAAATCTTTAATAGAGTTGCTAGACCATCAACTGACATGTCAACACACCTTGAAAGAGGCTTTATTAAATGCAAAGGTAAAGTTCTGTCAGATGATGTTAGCAAAGCAAAATAAGGCCTCAGGAAGAGGAAAAGATTTCTTCTAAATATGCTTGTGTTATAAATTAGAATTCTATAAAAGTTGTTGAGAAGATGTTTCAGATATGAATTCTGGATGAAAATGTAAGAGATTGAAAAGGCAATAAGGTAAATGAAAGTACATCTCAAAATATTTAAATAGGGAGTGGTAAATGTCAAAGAGAATCTTCATTTAATAATGGGGAGGGAACCCCAAAATGCTAGAGTTACTTTAAGCTGAACAAACTGTAGATTCCATAGGGCAGAATCAAAGATAAGAAAGATAACACTTCACAGGCTTAGGGAAATAAAAGATATTTTGTTAACACTAATTTAAATTTGACCAGAAACTGCGTTAGGTAGTTTCTGACAAAAGAGCTTCTTTAGTCAAAGAAGGTCAGAAAAGTTGCATCAGAAACAGAGATAATTTTACTCAAAGATTTCTGGAGCTTTAATATACTAATGTGTACTGTGAATCATTCTATATACATATATATATATATATATTTTTAAGAGACAATCTCGTTGATTTGCATTCCACGGGGGCAAACTTTGAGAAACTCTGATTTAGCCCTTTGGAACTATCAGGCGTCCTCAAACTTTTTAAACAGGGGGCCAGTTCACTGTCCCTCAGCATGTCCACACATGTGCACTGCAGGCCCAGGACGAGTCGGCTGCTAAGCAGGACAGGCAGCGGCGGCAAAAACACCGGGCAGGCCAGATAAGTGTTTTCAGTGGGCTGCATGTGGCCCGCGGGCGGTAGTTTGAGGACACCTGTCAGACAAAGGTCATATCAACCTTATTATGAGACTAGATGTCACGTGATCTGTAGACCCCCCCCCCACCCCCCGTGGTTCCTGTTCTCTGTACTCATAGGTGTAATTAACACTTGTAGTTAACATGGGACTTGGATCTTTTCCTGGCTTAAACCTCTGACTTTATTTTTCCATCCTATGGGATTGGGATTCTTTTCTTTTGTAGAAGAGAAAAATGGGATGAAGAAGAAAAGGTGAGCAGATTCTCTCAAGGTCACATGATATGTGTTAGATTTTGAAATTGATACTTCTCTTTCTCACTCTGAGTGCTGCCTTCTGGTTTAAAAAATGATCTGTTTGTGGTTAATAAGTGAATCTTGCTTGTACTGAGCCCCTCTTGTCTTGAATTTTGAGGGAAAAAGTGTGTTTTTTTTATGAAAGGCCTGTGTCTATATCTAAAATAAAATCCACTTGTTGGACACTATGGCTCCTGATAATAACATAGAAAGGAAGGTAACCTATTTCTAGTTTAGAATAAAATAAAGAAGACTTTTTAAAGAGTAAGAGTAGACTTTCCTAATTGAATAATCAGAATAATTGTCCTAACGGAATTAATACATTTTGTAAGATTTTAGAGGTACTTGGTTTCAGATGAGGAATTATTCAGAAGATGGTCAGAAATGTGTGTGTAGACCTTGGAAAGAAAGACTGGCTGAAAATACACTGATCATCTTCAAAAAAGGGAAACTGAAGGTGAGGGAGCAGCTATCATAACATCAGCAGTTCTCAAGTTAGATCTTTATCTGTCTCTGCTTCTCCCTCTTTCTCTCACACATACTTTCCTATACTTTTTCTGCTTTTATTTTTCATCCTGTATAAAGTCATTTTTGTAAATCAGACAGCCAATTATGG
The DNA here is from genome assembly GCA_004027555.1 of Craseonycteris thonglongyai. Classification (NCBI taxonomy): domain Eukaryota; kingdom Metazoa; phylum Chordata; class Mammalia; order Chiroptera; family Craseonycteridae; genus Craseonycteris; species Craseonycteris thonglongyai. Next base: position 6,648 of record PVKE010020841.1, read on the forward strand.
GACACCAGTGGGATTATCTAGTTCCATTTTCCATTTGTAGAGAGGTGGTAGTTATTCTCTGGCAGGGACCTTCCTTTGCCAAGTCTCGATTTTACTGTGACCTTGTTCATGGAGGTCTGTTTGCTTGATTGCTTATTTTTTTCAAGATTATCGTCATCATCTTACCTGCTTTTTTGCATTTACCATTTTTAATTATCCTAAATAGTTTTTCCCATGTGAACAAGGCCTGTGAAGATACTGAAAGGTTTATCTGAAAACTAGCTGGTTCCCACAAGAAATGTACACTGTATACGTAAGTTGTGGAAATGGTATGTTGGAAATGATTGACAAATGTCTTGATATCAAGTTTGAAGGAGGGCACATAGCAGAAGAAGAAAATGTTGCATTTTCTAAAATCAATCTTTGTAAGGAAAGAATGCATGTGCTTTGAGAAGCATCCCCTCCTGAATTTGGTTATTTATTTTTTCTCTTCATGTTCTAGTAAGAATGAGCTCTTCATTTTGGAAAATTCAGGCAATATATTGTGTTCTAAACAAACAGACAAACAAACAAACAAAAGGTTAGCTAATCACTTCTTGCTCTTGTATGTTTCTGAGGAGTTATTCCCCCCAACCCTTGGGCAAATCTTTAGTGATTATGTAGATCTTGGTGAGTGAATGAAAGTCTTGTGTGAGATGTGTCATTTTTCTGGGAATAGGTGAGTATCACCTTAGAGAAGTGTGACTATGGTTAGAAACAAATATAAACCTTCCCTCCCTGGTGTAAAATTTTAAAACATTAAAGAGAAAAAATATTCAATTTATAGAAATTAGATTACTAGGTGGATGCTCTCTATAGCACCTCTCATTTTTTTTTCTTATTTAATTGCAGTTTATGGTTTCTTTCCCATCACAGGAAGGTAAGACATTCTGACTGTTGCATTATCAGTGTCTAAAAGAGTGCTAGGCACACAATAGGTTTTCAATGAATATTTGCTTGATGAATGTCTGAGTGTATTAATAACTAAACACATATCTTCATTTTAAGGGTAGAAGTTAAGTGCTTTACTAAAAGTCTTATAACAAGTTCAGAGCAAGACTTGCAATCCATAAAAAAGCATTTGGAATTTCAGACTGTGCCTGTACTAAGAAAAACTGTGTCTCATGATGAATCCTGCATAGTATCGTCTGTAACTCATTGATGTTGCAGTTTTTGAATTTTCTGAGACTTTTGCACATGGAATAAAATTTAACAAAGTGGAAGTTGTATTCATCTTCTATGGAACTCTAGCAGCATTCTTCCATGAGGTGATATAATACACAATTAATATGCTGATTTAAGAAATAGTTGTATTATTCATGGATTATTTTAAGTTCTAAATCTATAAAATATAAATTTAATTTGTGTATTAATATTTTTCTCAGATAGTTATATATTAATTTTTTTTTAATATATTTTTATTTATTTATTTTTATTTTTGACAGAGAGAGAGAGATACAGAGACAGAGACAGAGAGAGAACTGAACTGGGGGAGCTCCCAGTTCAGCATATGGTTCCGCATGGGCCGGGACGGGGATTCGATCCCCAGTCCCCGGTGCTGCAAAGTGAGTGCTTAACCCACTGAGCCATCTGGCTTCCCCTATATTTTAATTTTATATGGATTAATTTTACCTATTTTCTCTTAACGCTGTTGTGCCAAAACAGTTGATTTTGATGGACTAAATTGACCACTTACATTATTTTCCTTCTTTTATTTTTCCCTTCCTTCCTTCTTCCATGGCTCATGATTCTCTACTTGTTGGAGTATTGGCAATGCCCTATCCTTAACTTGTGTGATGGTTTCACAGGACCGCTAATAGCTTATAAACTGTATGCTAACGGCATGTTCTATGCACTATTCTGCATACATAGTTCATAAAAACTGAAAAAAAAAAAGGAAGGGCAAAGTCATATTTTACATGTGTTTAGTCTATGGTGGGTTCTAGTTTGTTAATGGGAACATTTGTATGTTATTTCTAATTCTCAGAAATCTATGACAGTTTCAGGGTATGGAAGTTTGTATTTCCGTTCCACTTTACTTAGGAATAAGTTCCTAGTAGAGCTCACAAGTGATTTATTCCACTTAAATAATATTACTATTAGACATGTGTTGAATTCTATACAGAGCATAAATGATAAGCATTGCAATGTAGTATAATCCAACTTTCTTTGACACTTTGTATGAAATAATGTCTGGCATTTAGTTAAGTGCTTAATGTTTATTACTTAACTGACTGTGTAACCAGTTGTAGTCACAGAAAGATATGAACCAAGAGACCTACCTTTCTGGTACCTTTCTTCATCACCTTTACTGGTTTTTCCTAAGGCTCAATTCTTGGACTTCCTCCATTTCCTGCCTGAACTAACTGTTGTGACCATCCAATCACATGGCTGTAAATACCAGATTTACATACAGTGACACCTTGGTATTTATTGTTAATTGGTTCTGAGAGGCATGGTGAGTACCAAAAATAACTAATACCAAACATCTTTTTTCCATGAGGAATAATGTAAATAAGTTTAATGCATTCCCAAATCGAAAACACACAAAATGACCACAGAAGCTAAGATAAGGCCACAAGGGGATGTGCATAGGGCAAGAGCTACCACCTGACCAACGTGTGACCCCTTGTTTCAGCTGGAAAAGGTAGCGAGTCAGTCACAAGGTCATCAACATCAAGTTCTAGCTTGTTCATGGACTACCAAACAACTGATAAGGACCAGGCAAAATTTTCATGTCAAAATGAGCACCAGGTGTCCATTGTATTCATTATGATTAAGGGAATTGCTGCCCTATAAGGGGCCACACCTACAGAATCTGCATTGCAGAAGTTTAAGTATTCATGAGATGAGAAATGCTGGTTGTTGTTATCACAGGCAGTCAATATTCATGACTGTGTTCCAACTAGTGACTGAATGGATAAAGGTGTAGGGTGTATATCCTTGAAAATGGAGGTGTGATCACTGCTAAATCATGATTGAATCTCAGGCACAGTGGGTCAATGGCAAAGACAGGCTTCTGTTCCAAACAAGAAACTGGACTACTGGAGAGAGACATTGTACAGAATATTAGTCAGGGAGGGAATACTGTCTGTCACATGGTGTCTAGGAAAAACTGATCATTCAACACCCATTAATTTTGTTTATCATCCGTGAATTTTTACTCAGTCCTTAGAGCAACCTTTCTGAAGTCAGGAAATGCCTCAGCATCCAATGGAGGATCTGTTAAAACACCAATTGCTGGGTTCTGTACTAAAGGTGTTTCTTTAGTAGGTCTGGGGAAAGGCCTGAAAATATGCACATCTACCAAGATTTCAGGAGACACTGCTCCTGCAGGTTGGGAAATGTCACTTTGAGAACCACAGATTTAACTGAAATCAAAGGTTATCTAGCCTTCCTAATATGGTTCTGAGCAAGTCAGTACTCTCTAACTTACTCGCCTCAGATGCCCTGCAGTTAGCCAGACCCTTACTCTTCTAAAGACAGTTTAGCTTCCTTGATGGTTTTGTTCATCTTCCTCTACGGTGGCTTATTCCTACAAATGGAATATACTAGTCTTCTTGAAAAGAGTTCTGATGAATTTATTTTCTTGTTATATTTTCAGTCATAATTATGAGTCTCTTGTAATATTTGATTGTCTTTGGCTGCCAAGCCCCTCAGTCTCGATCTGAATTTTAATCTATGATGATGAGGCAATACAGTCTCAGCAATGATCAAGATGCCAGCTCTCGTTCCCAGCCTGATGGAGATCAGGTACATGGGAGCAAGATGAATTCTTGGCCCTGTTAGTTAGAGAGTTGAGCTTATTATGCATCTGTTTATGCAAAGATTGTGCATGAGTGAGAGAGAGAGGAAGCTGGAATGAGGAAGACATGGAAGTATGCAATTGAGTCCACAGGTAGAGGAAAGTATCAGAAAGTATACACTGTGCTTGGGAAGAATTAGAAAAATAGGGGCTACTGCAAATGTTATATTTGCCTCTGACTGTAAGGTCATTGAAATCATGTAGTCATTTGTAAAAATATTAACATCTTCTATGAATATGATATCCTGGTACAACTTACTTGCTAATTACACAGATTTCAAAAATCTATTCAATGAAAGAAATCTCTTAAGGATCTCTGCTAGTCTCGTTCAGTGAATGAAATATGCCTCAGATGAACTTGCAAGACTTTATTTAGATAAAAATGGTGGCAAGAACTAACATTTCTTTTGAAAGTATTCCAATATGTTGAATTTCCATTAATTTAGATAGACTTTTCCAATAGGTCCAAATTGTGGAAACTTTTCTCACTTCCCTAATCCTTTCATCTTTCAAGTTCTATTAGGTGGGATAATAATGAGAAATGTAGTGGCAAAGTGCACATAGGAAGCAGTGTAAAGGTTAGGGAGATGTTTGCATGACACCCCGCAGTATGCCTGGCTTTGACTCCTTAACTTCTGGCTTCCAGTTCGTGGTTATGTAAGTTGTTTTACACTCTAGTAGTGGTTCTCTAACATAACCACCTGTTAGAAGCGCCCTTTGAGAAGAGCAATTTCTCATTTACACCACCGTATCTTCTAGTTTAATTGGTCTGGCATGGGATTGGGCATTGGAAGTTTTTTAAAAGCTCCCTAGGTGATTTTAGTGGACAGAGTGAAGACGATTGTACTAGAATGAAGTAAATCTCATAATAACTTAGAATAACTGAACAAATACCTTTTGACAAGTTTTGGAGACCAGGGGTCAAATTGGATGATTTGTAGTGATTTAACTTTCACTTTGGCTCTTTAACATAAACCTCATGTTCAAACCCATCATGACCATATGACATGTGTAAGGGAGATTATGACATATTCCTTTTACAGAAGAAAATGTTGAGCCTTTGTATTGAATCCTGTACATTTCATTTTGTACTTAAATCCATCATTTTCAGAAGATTAGGCTGGCATCGTCTGCTACTAAACACTGAAATTTTTAGTTTCCTAGCATATGGAGGTAGTATATTCAATTTCACAGCATGAAGGTGGTTTGTCCACATTTAATCCTTAATGTACACAAGCTTACTATAGGTTTCCCCCCATCTTTTGCAGCCTGCATTAACTATAAAGGACTTTAGGCACAGTTCGCTTTTATTGTCCTTGTTTATTTTAACTTATTTATTGCATTCAGGATGTTTACAGTGCATTCCTAACTTTGGGGCCATTCATAAGCTTCGAAGTGACATTAACCGTCCCAGAGAGAATTGGCATCACAGGAAGGCTGAAGGTCTGATCCTCTGATATGGAGTCCCAGGCTTGAAAGGTGAGGATAGTGACCTTCAGACCTTCCTTTTGCTGTCTATTGAACTCTTGAGTGGTCAGAGTCATTTTGACTGAAGGTCAATCCGGCCCATTTGCTCCTTACCTCTCACCATGCTTTTTGTGGCAGACAGACCCCTATTAAAAGAGTACTTAAGCTCTCTTCGTGTTAGCACACACACGTGGTAGTTCCAGGCGTGTTTGAATGCCACGATGTATGCTTCTATATGAGAGCTCACGTCCTCAGAACAAACGTGTCTCAGAGACAGGATTTGAACTCAGAGCTGCTGACTCCCAGGCTTGTATTCAGGCCAGTGAGTCCTGCTGCTCCTCAGATGTTTGCCATTGTATCATTGGGCTGAGCAGCAAATAAAGACAGCACAGCCTGCGAAATGACATGGTTTGCTTCACCAGCTGCAAATATGTGGATCAGGAGCTTGATGCTTCTGCCAATAGTAAATGAATAAGGAGACTCATAAGTAAAAGTGGCCATTTAAATGAGTGCACTGATGAACGAATAGAAGTGTGGAGAGAAGGCAGTGGAATACTTACTCAAGCAAGTTTTCTCCAGATGGCTGAATGACAGGATGACACAGGTTTCTCAGAAGCCATAGTTGGGAACTTTAGATCCTGGAGTGGGAATATTCTGTGGAGAGGAACTGAAACCATTTATCCAGGGAGAATTTTTGTGGGTTATTCTATGGAAACAACTTTGTTCGGTTCACTTTTCCCAGCGTGGATGGATCCAGAGGCTTTGGTTTAGTCTGGGTCTGTTTAATTTCTATACCCACTGTAGGTATAACCAGGAATATCATTAGTTAATGGTGGGACCCAAGTCAACCAACTGAAATATAGTGTCGGCTCCGTTCCTTCATGCGTAGTTCTCTCACAGTGTATCAGCATTGAAAACCATTATGACAGCTATTGTTAATCCTCCTCTCATAAAAACATGAAATTAGTTAAAAAACAAATCTTTATCAGAGCATTTGAAAAAGACAAATCCTCAAAGCTTTCTATAATTAACCCTGCAAGTTCAATGGTTTCAGATCTCCACCATGTCTTGTTAAATGAGATAGTTTTTTTTTTTTTACAGGATAACCTTTTCAGAATTTGGGGGACTTCTTGGGTAATGTTTGAAGCATTACACAAATTTGTTCTTGGGGTGATGCTCAGCTCCACATGTGAGCCCAGCCTCTTTTTGCAATTTCTGGATGAGAGATTTCCCTCAGGCTAATAAGTTTTCCACCTCTAGAGGCATAATTTCCATTAACTTCTTTCCCTGGTAAACCTGCAACTGGGTTAAAATTCAAGTGAAAAGTTAATGAGAAAATGTTCTAGGTACTACAGACAATTTTTCACCGAATTACTTCCCAGGGAAATGTGTGTATATGTATGTGTGTATATCTGTACACATGTGTGGGTCTTACACTTTATTGTGCGTGGAAGTTCACCAGAGACCTTGTTAAAATGTAGACTGACTGAGCAGGTCTGGATGGGGCCTGAGATTCTGCATCAAAGTTGTCTTCCAGATGAAGCTGATGCTTCTGGTTTATGAGTCACACTCTCAACCACAAGGCAGTTGTTACAATAGTTAAAATATTTGCCTTTCAGCAGAGGACATCAATACTTTAACCTAAAAGGTGCATCAGCATGGGAATTCAGGCAGGTGTGTTTTTGACAGTCTTCATGTTGTAACATATCCCAGGTGGTTATTTCTTCTGGACTGGGGTCCATTCTGGTAAACAAGCCCCTTTGAGCTCATTGTATGAAAAGAGAGTCCAGCAGTCTATAAACAAATTATTCTTTGCTGATCACAAATTTCAACCATGAGCGGATGACTTCTGCTTTCTCTTGGATTCTCCTATCCTCACGAATACATTTTAAGAGCTTCCCATGAGAAAGATACTGGGTTTGTTTTATCTGCCTTAAAAAAAAAAAATCAGGGGAAGCCGGGATGGCTCAGTAGGTTAAGCGCTCACTGTGTAACCCCGGGGGCCAAGGATCGAATCTGGGCCCCGGCCCGTGCGGACCCATATGCTGAACTGGGGAGTGCCCCCAGTTCAGTTCTCACCGGGGCAAGACCCCGGCCCAGTTCCTGCCCTGTGCAGCCCCGCCCACCTGTGGAATGAAACTATGTGGAAAAACCAATGATGTGCAACTATGGAGACTGTTCTAGGCCCTCCCACTTCTCTCTGTCTCTGTATCTCTCTCTCTCTCTCTGTGTCTCTGTATTGCTCTCTCTCTGTCAAAAAAATTTTTAAAAAATCTTAAAAAAAAATCACATGTGTTTATTGAATGTTCTTTATTTTTGGGTTGATAGGAGCATTGGGTTCTAATATTAATTTGGGAGGTGATTATTTTTCTTTCTTCTCTCTCCGTCCCTTTCCTTGGTCATCAATTTCTCAAATCCTATCTTGCACTTTTTCCCTTGCCCCGTTCCTTGCCTTGTCATAACTAGAGTTAGATTTTTTTCTTCCTCCCCTAATATTATAAAATGTGCCTAGCAGTATGGCTAAATTTTGCCTTATCATCTTCCATGGTGTTTTGTATAGTAATATGTGCAATAAAGTCTCAATGAACAAATGCATACTTTGTGAATATTCATTGTATTTCATTGCCCTGGGTCTTTGAGGTAACTTTTCTACATACTGGTGTTCAGTGACATAAGGACCATATCTCTAGGTTTTTGGTTTCCCCCTTCTCGACTCTGGTGATGCAATTATTCTCTGTACCTTGTATATTTTTGTACTTTTCAATTAGGACAGCAATACTATTTTTGCAAATCATCTCTCTCATCTTATGAGTCCTCCCTGTGAGTTGTGAATAGCCTCTCTTTGATATGCCGAGTGTAGAATAATCTTGCGTACGTGCTTTTCTCCATGGAACATTATATTCTGATGCAACTAGGAAAGGTAAGTAGATGTCTCTGATGGTTAATGCTTTCTAAATTCGAGGCTCTCTTGTTTGGATGAAGTCATGGAGAGAATGCAGATAATGAAATTGTCAGGCCAGAATACAGGTCTTTTGTGTGACTGTCATCTAAGTGACAGTCAGCATACATTCTTTATGAATCATTCACTGAGTTCTTATGGAGTCCTGCCATGTATCAGGCATTGTTAGCAACAAAGTTCCTGCCTTCTGGAGCCAAATTCTGTTTGTGTGTGTATCTGTGTGTGTGGGTGTTCTATAAAGTTAAGAAATAAATTTAGAACGTGGTTTCCATTAGTGTTAAGAATAGTGAATCTATATAAAGCAAACTGAGAGGAAAAAGAGGAATGGGGAGAGCCTAGGCCTTCAGTTTAGTTTTTTAGAAGTTTGTATGAGGAAACAGTTGTGCAGAGACCTGAGGTGAAGTAACGTTTGAGACATGTGGACGTTGGGAGAGAGTGTTCCAGGCAGGGGGAGCAGCAGATGCAAATGCAAAGATGCTACGAGAAGAAGTCTGGCATGTCGGATGAAAAGTAAACTTTATGTGGCACATAGAGAGAGCGAGGTGAGTGAGGAGACAAGTATGGACGGACGAGCTGGTCCAAACTGGTGGGTAATGTTAGCTGCTCAGTAAATGGAGATCATGCTGGTCTTATGCTTAAAACTTTCAAGGGGTTTATTGCTCTTCCCAAGAAGTTACAAAAGCTTGAATGAAAGCTCAATCCTCCAGACTCATCAGGCATTCCATAGTCTCCCAAGTTCTCTCTGTTCTAACCACTCCTTCTCCAACCCCACCCCACCCCACCTTCATTTGGTCCTCCCCTCTCACTATTCTTCTCACCACAGGGCCTTTGCATATTCCAGTTCCACTGTCTGCAGGACTGTCCACCTGCACCTTCAAACCTTTTCTCCTTTGCATTTCAGCTTCATTATCAATTCCTTACAGAAAACATCTCAGGCTTTCGTATAATTTCTGTGATAGGCACTCAGAATATCATGACACCAGAATTTCAGTTTTACATTTCTTTGTGTGGTTGTTTAATATCTTTTTCTGCTACCAAATCATAAACTCCATGAGGCCAGGAAACTATGACTGTTTTTTTTTTTGTGTTTTTTTTTTTATTCCACCACATTATCTCTAATGCCTTCTGCAGTATCTGGCATACAGTAGTTGTTCTGTAAATATTGACTAGGTGATTTTTTATTCTTTCACTTTTTTTTTCTTTTCTTTCACCCTGTTTTTATTTTTTATTTTTTTATTCTTTTAAGAAGAGATGTTGTGTATTTCTTTTTTGTTTAATAAAGGTTCTTTCTTTTTTTTAAATTAAATTTCTTGGGGTGACATTGGTTAGTAAAATTATTTAGATTTCAAATGTACATTTCTATAATACATCATCTATGTATTTGCACTGTGTGTTCACCATCCAGAGTTGGTTCTCTTTCCATCACCATATATTTGACCCATTCTGTCACCTTTTCTTTGGCTTAAAAGATTTATTTTATTGTTTGAGAGAAGGTGAGAGAGAGAAGTGGAGGAGGACCCAGAGAAGTCTCCATTGTTGCACATCATTAGTTGTGACATGGTTTCATTCCACACAGGTGGATGTGGGGCCACACAGGGTGGGAACCAAACCAGGGGCCTCCCATATGGGGGGCGAGAACATTCACTGTGCCACCTTAACTCGAATCCTCCTTTTGTGTAGTGTTTCCGTGCTATATACACTCTCCACTGTTAATCACTTAGTGGTCATCTTGATTATCAGATCTATCATGGTATCACAGTGCTTGTAGTCAAGTAACCCTTATTTTACTTAATAATTGCCCCAAAGCACACGAGTAGTGATACTGGCAATGCAGGTATGCCGAAGAGAAGCCATAAACCTGCTCCCTCTAAGTGGAAAGGTAAGTACAGTAGAATAAGATGTTTTGAGAGAGACCACATTTCACCTAACTTTTACTATACTTTCATAATTGTTCTATTACCATAATTTTCCATGTATAAGATGATGCTTACATCTAAATTTGTGAGACCAAAAATTGGGGGGGGGGGGTTTATACACAGGAGTAATCTGTGTATTGATTTCTGAATGTTGGGTTAGAAAAGTAGGGGTCGTCTTATACACGGGGGCGTCTTATTCATGGAAAACTGTGGTAGTGTCAATCTCTTACTGTGCCTAATTTATTAAACAATTTTTTAAAATAATTTATTTATTTATTTATTTATTTTGACAGAGAGAGAGAGATACAGAGACAGAGACAGAGAGAGAACTGAACTGGGGGAGCTCCCAGCTCAGCATATGGTTCCACACGGGCCAGGGCCAGGATTCGATCCTCGGTCCCCAGGGCTGCAAAGTGAGCACCCAACCCACTGAGCCATCCCGGCTTCCCCCTGCCTAATTTATTAATGAAGATTCATCACGGGGATGTAAATATAAGAAGAAACAAAGCATATGTAAGGTTTACTACTGGCTGTGGTTTCAGGCATCTACAGGGGGTCTAGGGATAGATCCTCCACCGATAATGGCGCACTGCTCTATATCCTCCTTAAAATGAAGACCTCCATGAAACACTGCAGCTAGGGTACTTTTTCATTTCTTCTATTCTGCTGGTGGCTTTACTGACTCCATCTATCATTAACATTTATAATTCAGCACTGTCTTCCAGCACAGCGCGATGCTATCTGTATTGCTGACAGATTTGTCTCAGTCTTGGTCTTGGGTCTCTCAGCTGTCTGGTTTCCCGAATTTTGCTTATCCAAGCATTTCATTTGTCACACTACCTGCCATTCTTACCACGTTTGTCTTTATCCTCAGTCATTAGTTTCCTAAGCTCTGTCTTAATTCCATTACAGAGCTTGTTCTTGCTATTTTTATTTGTCACAGTATCTATTTTAATAACAGATGTAGTTGTCAGAACGTCTCCCGGACTCCCATTACTGGTGTCACTTGTGCATTTGGTGTTAGAGTTTATCTTATGTGCTATTCTGGGCTTTTCTATGCACACATGTTAGTCCATTTCATTGTTTTAATTGTATCTTTTCTTCTGCCAGTGATACATCACCGCGGTTCATTTCTTTTTCTTGCTGATTCGGAATATTATTGAGTTGCTTTGTCTCTTAGGCAAGCATTTTTCAGAAGGCCAGACCAGTAGTGCAACAGAAGTGAATGCAAATTTCTGAGGGTTTGCTCTGAATGTATGTGTGCATTCAGCCGGAGAGCTGAGCTACTGTGTGTGCTTTTGATTGTGTGTGGATAACATGTTCACTTCTTAGGGTTTGCATTCCACTATATGCTCTTCATATCCATTTTTATATCATATTCTACATGATGAGGGTTCTTTTTCACAGATCAAAGTTAGTGTATTTCTATTGTAAGCAAAATTGCGAAGGAAAATACATTGTCATTCCTCCTCTTGGGTGATGGATTAACAAAGCAAAGCAAAACAAATTCATTTTTAATTTCTTGCTTAAACAAAGCTTACTAAGAAGTATTTAACCAATTAAATAAATAATAATAATGATAGGGAGGAGGAGGAGGAGGAAGAAGAAATATGGAGAAGCATAAATAGTAAAAATAAATAGAATTTTTTTGAGGATGGGTAGAAATAGTATTAGCTTCTCAGAAGTAACCACCCAATATTTATAATTGATTCTCAAATGGTTTAAAATAATTCAGAATACGTGAAGAAACTTTAGCTTACTGAAAGACAAAAGGAAAACCCACTGTTCAGGAGTTTGGGTATCTGGTCAGTGAAACTACGTATAGCATTTCTAAGATTTAGATTCAATGCATAAGAAAAGAGAGTGTATAAAAGATTTAACCTTAGGAATTCTATAAATGTACAAAATATGTTTTGTCCAGTCACCAGATTTGAAACCAGACCATGCTAAAATTCACATTCTTCCTCTGCCCCCTGATTTTACAGTTGCTTTTAAGTTGGTATTTGAACTGTTTTGTTAGCTTGAGTCTTATAAACAGAATGTTAGTCACTAGGAGGAAAAATTCAATTTTGTTGTGGCGTCTCAGGAATCAAGGAATTTCAGAGAGCGTGGATACTTGCAGGTGATAAGACAGATAATAGTGTAGTCCCTACTTCTCAGTACCTGCCTTCTATTTCTAATTTTTACAACATTTAAGCTAGCAGGAAAGTTCTTTCATCATTAAATAGTAGAAAAATGTTTGTTTGTTTGTTTTTGTAATGGGCAAGGGAAAGGGAGATGTTCATGGGAATTTTTTTGTTTTTTCTAATAAAAAGACACCTAGTAATTATGAGTTTGATAGATCTACATAAGGGTGTTTCAGTGGTAGGAGAATTGGGGCTCCATATTTATCCTGTGAAGGAAGAAAATACCCAATAGCCATTTATGCAAAAGAATGAAATGTTTCATGTATACATTTAAATCTCCTTGCAAATTCTGATTGCCCGTACTTTATGGGTATCTTTGACCCTTTGTACCTCCTGTGGTATTTGGTGCATAGTTCTCTCATAAGATGTCTCATTGCATCGTGATTGGCTATACAGGGTCTGGCAGAAGTAACCTGGAGCATTACCAGCTCATAAAAAGGAGTGTTACTTCTGTCAGACCCTGTATCCTACCACCTCGGTTGTGAGCTCCTCAGATGTGGAGCTCACTTATCCACTATTTATTATTCAGTCAGTGCTTCGTGGAAAATTGGCTTTGAATGTATAATTCCTAGTTAATGGTTCCCATTTCATAATCTATGTCATATAACTAAGTATTATGGATACATGCTATAAATTATTTGCCTATTTGAAGATTTTATAACTTTAGGGTAGTGATGAAAAAGTTTGTGTTGCTATACTTGAGGTCAGGCTTTTAATCTCTCTGTGTGTATGTGTGTGTGTGAAATACTTGAAAAGGTGATTGAAGACAAGCAGATCTCTGAAAGGTCAAATGTATGCTCCATATCAAGAAGAACACCAAACTGTAACATCTAATTTACTCCTTGTAAAAATCCACGACATATGACTTTGTAGTAGCTACTTTTTAGGTGAACTGCTGGCTCAAAGTGGTCTTCTCTTTTCTGGGGGGCGGGGTGGGGGAAATATATATATATATATATATATATATATATATATATATATATATATATATATATATATATATATATATATATATATATATATAAGCACTCAGTGATCATCACATTTCTATTCTTAATCCTAAACTTCTGGCCATAGTTTGTTGATCAAGGATTTAGATATGAGTCAAGCAAGACTAGTCAGGTTTTTATCTTCCAGGAACTGGAAATGTGGGACAGAGAGAGATTGAAAATTGTTGGAGCTGAGTTGTATTAATGTCAATCTACAGGGAAGTTTCCTTCATTAATTCACTCAACAAATAGATACTGAATGCCTTAAATGTCTCAGGCACCAAGCAGAAGCTGGGGATTAAAGAACAGCAAAATCAGACATAATTCTGTTCTTAAGGAATTTATGGATTATTGGAAGAGAGAAAGACTGTCATCAGACACTCACGAAATTAAAACTATAAACTGATATAAACAAAGAAATAGTGTAGTTCCTTGATAGCAAATGACAACAGAACATGGAGCAGACAAAGATTGGGAAGGCTTCTACAAAGTAAAACTTGTTTGTTTCTCCTTGACCATTGATTGTTTACAAGGGGTGTTAAGTAGGTGAAAAGGGTAGATGTGGTTGAGCGTGAGATGATTCAGATAGAGGAAACAGCATGTCAGAAGCCCCAAAATACAAGAAGTGAGTGTGATACCATTTGTCAGTGTGCCAGGGCCCAAGGGCTGATAAACAGTGTAGGAGGTCGGCATGGAAGGCCCGGATTGCCTTGTTCAAGACTTTTGTCATGAAGAACAATGACATGTAATTGAAGGGTTTTATCGGGCTTCTAATATTATCAGACTTAGGATTGAATTTAGTCCAGAGAAGTGGTGCTTTAGTTTGTTATGGTGAGAGCAGTGGAATGCAAAGAGAAATGGGTGGGTTTGAGAAATGTTTAGGAACTAAAGTCAACAGAATTTGGTGATAAAACATCTCTAGTAGGTAGGAGAGACAGAAGTATCAAGTATGATTGATAGATATTTGGCTTGTGGAATTAGAACAAGGAAAATTCACTGAGTTAGAGACTTTAACTAACACTTAAAGTATGTATTGAACAGCATTTAAGTGTTGAACAATGTTGGATTTTGTTGTTTACCCATTTGAGATTGTTATCATGGTCACGGATGTCTGTTTCTAGTACATATGAAGAGTGGATTGTATCCATTTCGATGTTTAGTGTTTGATAGTAAAAAGCATGGTGAGTTAAAAATGGAGGCCAAGATTTTTAAATTTTCTACATGTTCTCCAGAATTCCTGAGTGTTGCTCACCCAAAGTGAACTAGAGTGCCATCTAGTGACTATTTACACAAACAGCAGACACATATTCCCTAAGGACAAACTTATAATAATTAACATTTAGTGAGCAATTATTATGTGTCTGGAATCTCTTCTAAGCATATATATAGCATCACATTTATTAACACACTATAACATACTGACTTTAATGATGGTACGATATAATAATGTTAAATATAAATAAAGTACACAATTGAATGGCACATGATTTCAATTTAAAAAATGTTAAGATTTTATTAGAATGATGAAGTGCTCCCTTATTTCCTCCAAAGATACCATGCCCATTCACATCACCTATTTATCAAGGAGAAAATTTGGAATCAATTCTGCTATAGGATTTGGAAGCACACCCCAGTTCAGCACATGGGTCCGCACGGGCTGAGGCTGGGATTCCATCCTTGGTCTCCAGGGCTGCAAAGTGAGCGCTTAACCCACGGAGCCATCCTGGCTTCACCTCTGTGATTTTTAAAATCTTAAGAAGTTAGGGCTGTCAAAGCCCCCTTCTAAATCTGTAAGCAGTTTTGATCTTTCAGACTGAAGCCTTCAATTCATATTGAGTAGAAGGTACCCCTGCTAATATGTTCATTCCAGACTAGGAACTTAGTGTGCTGTTTGTGAGTCCTCCATCTCAGGATTATTTATTTATTTATTTATTTACTTATTTTTGGTGGACAGAAAAGAAGTTTGTTGGCTTTCAATGCATTTAGAATGCACTGTGCTATATGCAAACTATGACTTGTCCTAGCAGAGTTTTGGATGTTTTTCATTGTCCCCAATGTAATGGAAGATGATGAGTATAGCTGGGGAGAACCATAGGCTCAACTCACTCACGCTGAATTAAAAATTATAGAAAAAAGGAACTAGGATATTAATATTCTATACAGTATATTACTAAAGAATAGATAATCCAGAACAGAGTAATGATAAACTGTGGGTTTGGATATTATTGTCCAAGGACTGTGGCCGTAACTTAAATGGGTGGATAAAAGATTAAAAAAAAATAGGTTATAGTATATATTTCTCTTAAATCTTGTGCTTGTGAGAAGTCAAGGAACTCGTATCCTAGTCTCCGAACTTGGTGCTCAGTTCACAGCTCATAAAAGAGTTTGAGGGTTTGCAGCTGGCATTTCTATCTTCAGGAGTTGCTCCTATTGCTCACTACTGGAGGCCAGTTGCCCTGAAGAGAAGAATAGTATGTGAGTTCAGTGGTCGGTGATAAATTCTCCCTGTCTTTGAGCATTTTGAAAAACTGGTATCTGAGGGTAAATGTGTTTACTACATTGTCAGTGATGGGGAATTAGGTGATTGCTACATGACCAACACACAGAGTTGGCAGGCTGACCCACAGTAAGAGAATCAGGACTATGAACTACAGATAACAGTCCTAAGTTGCTCTTGTTCCATTTCTTAGATAATTTCAATGTTCCCTAATGTTTCTTTAAAAAATTATACTTTAGTTTTAGTTATTCTGTGGAGAATTAGGGAGAAGTCTTATTTATACCTAGTAAAAGAATGGGAGGAACCAGTTTTTAACCATTTAAAAGACCAGTGGTTTTCAACTGGGAGTCATTTTGTGACCTAGGAGACACTTTGGCAGTGACTGGAGACATTTTTGGTTGTTAAAGCTTGCAATGGGAAGGAGGAGGGTCACACATATGTAGTGGGTAGAAGGTAGGGATGTTGCTGAACGTCCTACAGTACACAGGACAGTCCTTCACAAGTAAGATTATCTGGTCCAAAATGTCAATGGTGCTGAGGTTGAGAAGTTGTGAATTTTATATAACTTGAGGGAACTTCCGTGTGGGCTTGGGAAAGCCTGAAGTCAATTGTGATTTATACGTTTAAAGGAATATATTTGACATTGTCTGCATGTTCCAATCACAAAGCAAAGCACCTGATTGTGCATCAGTGTGCCTGTGTACACACATGCACACCAGAAATTAGCTTTTCTGCAATGGTCTTATCCATCATCTGCCTAGCAATGACCCATAAAAATTACATCGTATCTAATGTCCCTCATCACTACGTGAGAAGAAACCAGCAAAGTTCAAGTTAACTTGTGGTCCCAAAGAAGAGGACTGTCTTTCCTTATGATCTTATCTGAAGTTCATGCTTTACTTTGCTTGGAAGCTTTCTTTTTAAAAAATATTGATTAAGTTTTGGCTTTATATATGCATTGTGTTTGGATACTTGGTGTTACTATTATACATGTTGACTTCTAGTTATTTACTACAGAATACAAGGAAGCCAACTGTGGACCTTGTATAAATTGGTGATAGATATTTCAGAAACAGTTCCAGAATTTCAGATAAAACACTCCTCAGGACAGGGCCTTCTAATGAAGTCATTCTTCCATGCTGATCAGTAGAGTTTTATATCTCATGGGTGGTACTGTAATGATAGATGCCAATCTTGTGCTACTAATTCCTTGATGACTTAGACCTGTTCATAAATTAGTTTATTTTATAGTCTAATTTAAGGATATTAGAATAGAAAGGCAGCATGATGTTCTGCTTTAATCTTTATTATAGCAATGTGAATATTAGAGAAGGTATTTTATAGTTATTTAGAAATCAAAAAGAAACTCTAGAGCTGATACAAGTTTTCTGTTTACCTCTCTGGCCGGAGATAACCTTTTCAGAGAGAGGTCTCCAAAGTGCGGTGACGGCTAAAGTGGATTGGGAGGCCATATTGTGACTCTCCTGGTGGTAAGAAGCTGTTGTCATGTGACAAGTCCCCTATGGATAACCGTTACCTCCTGTCAGTGAGAAATGTGAAGATAAAAAACAGTGTCACCAAACACTGACACGATCCTGTATTTTTTATTTAAGAGCTGTTGAAAGATTTCCTGCTGGCCGATCAAATATGGGAACAGCTGGCTCCTAACCATAATCTGTCGTCTGCAGCACATTTCACACTGCCCATTGAAAAGCAACTTAACTTGCCTGGGACCTTGAGGCTCGTCAGAGGAGCAGGAGAACTTATAAGGCATCACAAAGACAGCCAAACCCATGCATAACCCAAAGACCAGTGAGTATCAAGTATGATGAGCAAAGGCTGGGACGACTAGATACCCAAACTCTTTTCTAGAATGGATTTTAAATGCTGGGATTGGTGTTGAATTGTAAGAAATCTAAATTCTTTCAGTTGAGTAAAAGAAAGTTATATGATACTTTGTTACTATCTGAATAGCACAGACAAATTGTCTGGAATTTTTTTAAAAGAATGTCCTAGATGTGTTGCTTCTTTATGTAACTGTCTAAGAGCTTATCATCTCTCTTCAGATATTTATAACTAAAAATAAGAATGATTGTTTTGTTCTTTGTTTAGGACTTAAATTTAATCCTACTCTCTTCTATCAATCAGCGATTAGAGTGCCAGTTTGGCTGATTTCCCTAAATAGAAAGTCTGATTTGAGTTGATTGATCATCTGGATAAGTTAGATAAAATGAAATGCAGTCTGCTTTTATTTATCTTTCTGTTTAATAATGACCTAATTGGAATTTCTACTCCTTTGATATACATTGTATTCTAGTAAAAAGCAATCAATGGCAGAATTTGCTCCTTTTTGTGGTCTTGATTCCTTGATAACTTAATAGCTTCCTTGCTTATTATTGTGCTGTTAAAATGCTCTGTTTTTTTTTTTGGTATCAAGTATTGATAAAATGCCTCTTTTAAATGAAAATTTCCAAAATGTTGGAATTTCATTTTCTGCCCAAACAAGAGGGACCATCTTTGGCTGCCTTCTCAGTGTGCACCTAGAAAATTACCATCTATGTCCACTCAAAATGAGACTGGAAAGGTAGATAAGAGCTCACTTATGAAAGGCTTTATTTTGCCGAGATGGAATTGTTGGATCGTGTCCTATGTAACAGTGAGCCAGGTGAAGTTTTTAAGAAGGGACTGATATGATGCATTTCTAGCTGGAGTGAAATAATAATGATATGGACAGAAAGCAGCTGTTTCAGGCAGCTTCCTAAGGCCTCCCCAGTGATTCAAAGCACACTGTCTGAAATCCCATCTCCAAATTTGTCAGTAAAATGTATTGGCACTTTAACCATATGGCACTCTTTCTTCTACCAACAAATGATATCATTTGAATACAGAACAGGAAAACTACTTGGGAACACAAATTCTTTTGAAAACCTATGTTAATTAAACAAATAGTACTTTTTCTGTCTTCCACTTTTATTCCACATCCATTTAAAGTCAGTTTCACTGATAGAGAAAACATCTCCTTCCCAGACAGACGTGAAGAGATACAGAAATAAATAAATAAAAAATTTGTTATGATAAATCGAAGGGAAGGAATAAAGACACCAAAAAAACCCAAAAAACAAAAACAAACCCATATTACATAATAGTTATAGTTTAGAATTAAACTTATGAAGCAGTTAAAATACCTGAGTATTTGAAAAAATAGTTGATATTGTTACCTTTCCAACAAGGTTATAAGATTCTTAAAGCAAGGCTCTTATTTTATCCTCCATAGTATGTAAGCATCATGTATAATACACAGAGCATATTCAGGATTTACTTGGTAATTGACAGATTTTTCTTCACTTGCAATTTTTTTTGAGCATTAACTTTGAAATATGTGCTATGGGGAACTGAAAAAGGTATAAGATATATAGCCAATGTTCCGTTGGCATTGTGGTTGACTCAAACCAAATAGAACTGTGAGACACATATGCACTTCAGGGTCACATAGCCTAATAGTAACATCTGTCTCTTTTTTTCTGCCTCTTTAAGGAAAATATGAGGGATATTCACAACAGAAAAATTTTTTAAAGGGAGATTTTTGTGAATGTAGTGAAATTGTATTTGTGTTATGCAGTATATTATTAAATTTCATTAAAAATACATTAATTCGCTCACTTAATGTTTGAGAAAACATTTATAATAATATCTGCACAGAAGTAGCATCTCTGTAAGAATTATATTCTTTTAAAAATAAATGGAACTGATTTCCATGTTGGTAAGCCATCATTACACCTTCCTCCTATACCAAGTCAAGTCAATATACTAGAATATCCCAAAAGAATGGTTGAGAAGAAGCTTCTAGAGAATTGGATGCAATTTTCCTGTAGCAGAAGGTTTCTATTTAGTATCCGTCAAAAGCAAAGACTCTTTGGGCAATGGTTCGCTTTGCTGTTGATGCAGAGGTAGGAAGCACTTTGTTAAGTAAATCTGGGAGAATTTCAGACTAAGGACTGTCAAACTATGTTGGAATTTTTGCTCCCTTTTCTAACCACATTGGGTTGTGGAATAATAACTTTTAAATGAATCATTATAATGCAGAGACATGTCCTACAAATTTAATAATGGTCACCATGAGCAGCAGTATGCAATAAGGTTTCCTC
The DNA here is from genome assembly GCA_004027555.1 of Craseonycteris thonglongyai. NCBI lineage: Eukaryota > Metazoa > Chordata > Mammalia > Chiroptera > Craseonycteridae > Craseonycteris > Craseonycteris thonglongyai. The sequence goes on from PVKE010020841.1 coordinate 26,630, forward strand.
AGCAGGGACATGCTCTTTCTGAAAAGGAAATTTAATTATGCAGCTTGACTACTGTGTTATTTAAATGCTAGCTATTGTGGCTTTTTCAGACCACACAGTGGTGTTAGTAGCAGACAGAAGAGCGATGGTTGCCACCTCACAGGCCAACTCAGAGAACTGAACTGCCCAGTGCTTTCTTTTACTCAACTTTTGAATTAATACCCAGCTATTTGACATTCCTCCCTCATAAGCCATGAATGATAAAGGAAAATAGTGGAGATTTTAATGGTGTGATGATATTATGCCATCTTCTTTCTTACATTCCATTTTCTACCTTTTGGTAGAGTCAGGGAATCAGAAAGGGAAAACACTGTGGCGTTGAAGAACTTTCCATAGAGAAAGACAGGCTCACTATAAAACTCCATAACACCCTCCTTAAGCAATTACAAATGTACGTTGAGTTTCTGAAGAAAAATACTATATAAATCCAAGGTGGTTGTTATTA
>PVKE010020842.1:0-27113 GCA_004027555.1 Craseonycteris thonglongyai
CAGAGCTGTTTTGCTGTCATTAGGATTCATTTATCGTCTATTAGGCAAGGGAATAATAAATTAGAAATGTCATTGCCTTCCCAAGGAAGCACACTAACATTGAAAACTGCGAAGTTAATGTTTGTCGATTTTAAAATATTCTTTGAGATGAAAAAATTTTTTAAAGAAAAGAAAACATATTGCACTTTTTATAAGTGTCAATAAGAAAGCAGCCCAACTCAAATGCGGTAGTTCCCCCAAGTGACTTTCATGACGGAGAGATCCATGTGTGAAATTAAACAGCATGTGTCATTTTGTTGAGGTTTTTTTCTCTGGGTTGTATTTTACTTAGTGTAATCTGAGCAGTTTCAACTAAGTTTTCACCGCTCCATTTATAACTTTTCCTATATTTATTTACTCGGAAATATATTATTCTTCATGTCATAGGGCCAAGAAATCTGGTTAGTAAAAATGCCAGATTCTTTTATTTGATTTTATTTGATTTCATTAGGGACCATCAGCCTAGCTGCTTAAGTGCCTGACTACCGTTTGCAGTTAAACATTCATTAAGGAATCCCCAGTGGGTTCATTTGTTTCACTGAGGTCCAATTACGCTGCCACAAAGGCAGTTTTTGTAGCAATTAGCTGATTTTTCCTGTTTATGTTCTGTCTCTTTAGGAAGAGGACTAGTTTGTGGAGGTCAGATTTTTAATTAGGCACGATTTAGGGCCAATAAGAAAACTGATAATCTACTAAATGGCTGTGGTGGACTCCACAGCTCCAAGAAGGAGTAAATAACACAACAGGGACCCCAGGACTCGGTTTTCCCGTTGCGCACAGCTGAGAGCCATACAATGTGAGGAATAGATTATGAGTTAAGTGGTTGTCATAGATGCTAATTTGTCGTGCAGGGTAGCAGTGTATTAACCTCAGGTGCCACAGGATCTGTCAGAGGCGGTGGGTCTACTCCTGATAGCATGTTATGAAAGACAGGGATCTGCCTGTATTTTATTTCCCCCAATTTGGCCTGAGAAAAAAACATGTAACAAAATAGTTCAAGAATCTATAATTACCCGAAAGATAAGGTGTACTCTACCAAGCCACCCTGAATTAACACTAATTGTAAGATTCACATTCAACGTGTTACCTGCGCACTCTCATGGGCGGCCCTAAATTCCTGTGTTGAATTCCTAACCTTCGGTGCTCATAATGTGACTGTGCTTGGACTCTTTAAAGGTGTAACTAAGGCTAAATGAGGTCATTCAGGGTGGGCTCTCGTCCAGTATGACTAATGTCCTTATTAGCAGACGTCAGGACACAGATGCACAGAGAGGGAAGGCCAGGTGAGGGTCCAGGGACAAGAGAGTGTCGAGAGTCTCAGGGGAGAGGTCCCAAGAAACCAACCCTTTCAACACCTTGATCTTGGTCCTTAAGACTCCTTCTCTATAAGGAAATAAAATTCTGTTTGTAAAGCCACAAAGTCTGTGGTAGTCCCCCTTATTTCAGGGAGGTTCATCCCAAGATGCCCAGTGGATGCCCGAAACCACAAATAGGACTGCACCACACATCTGTAAATTCTATTCCTATCTTCTACCCACACATGAAATGCCTTTGTCATCTTCACTACGCACTCTCGTGCACTGTGGGATAACTTTTGCAGTTTGAGGTGTTACAGAAAAAAACTAGCAGGAATCTCTTTCTTCTTCTTCACAATTTCATGGACAGAAGATTCGTTCTTACCATAGGTCTCAACCACCTCAGCACCTTACGCTTCTCTTTGGCATATCCAGATTGTCCATGTCATGATTCTCACGCTTTGAGATCATTAGTAAGTCGAATAAGGGTGACTTGAACATATGTACCATGGTACTGTGACAGTTGCTCTGATAATCAAGATGGCTACTAAGTGACTAAAGGGTGGGGAACAGGGACTGTGCAGACTAGCTGAACAAAGGGAGGAGTCTCATCCCGGTGTGATAGGGTGTCAATAGCATGAGCTTTCATCTCAGAATGGTGCACAATTCAAAACTTACTGGCTGTCAGTTTCTGAAATTTTCCATTTAATATTTTTGGACCATAGTTGACGGCAGGTAACTGAAATCATGAAAAACTGAAGTCGTGAATAAGTGAGAACTACTATATTTTGTTACAGCAGCCCTAGCCAACTAACAGATGAATTTGAATAATCATATTTAGATAACAAACATATATTATTCTCTATATTCTTGTTAACATCCCAAGGCTATGGCATCACAGATTTGCTTCAAAAAAAAAGATAAAATAATTTGTACTTAATTTTTGCTATTCACTCATCTAACCAAGAGTAACAGAGTGTTCTCCAAAATGACAAGTCAACTTGCAACAAGTCAACTGGTTCCTTGAGCCTGATGCCTACAGTAACTTTAATTTTTGAGATGCTTAAGGAAGCTTCTATTTAATTTACTGGTCATAAATTAATATTTCTCAGATCTCTTACCATGATCACTTCATGCTGGAGCTCACCTTGATGTGGTTTCTAACACGGTCTCAGCCGACTCTCTCTGCAGGGAGACTGCCTGTACTTCCTCGTAGCTCTCTTTCCCAGACTTTTATCACAGACAAAAAGAAAGATGCAAAAAGAGCTCTAGTCCTATGTATCACGCTCTCTCAGTACCTCTCTTTCTATTTACCAGTATCTAAGAATTGGGGCATACCATTAATTCTCATATGCAGGAATTCTACTGAGATGACCTATGTGTGTTTTAGTAAGAATGCATGCTTGTGTGTGTGTGTGTGTGTGTCTCTCTCTCTCTCTTTCTCTGTCTGTCTATGTCTCTCTCTCTCTTTCTCTCCCTCTCTCTCTCTCCCTCTCTCTCTCTGTCTATGTTTCTGTCTATGTCTCTCCAGTTCTAGCAGACAAAAATGCCTCAGGTTATTGTGGTTTTGTTTTTGTTTTTGTTTTGCTAAGTAGTCTCTTTAAGAAACACACACGTCTTGTATCCTCAGGACAAAGTCATTTCATGGGCTCTCTTCTTTCCATGGTGCAATTACACAGCAAACTGCAGTGTATTGTCTTCTCCCAAAAGGAACTGGAGAATTGAAGTAATTACCCAATCAAATCAAAAGGACACAATGACAGAGGAAATTCTAGAGTTAACTTACCTATTTATTCTATTTATAAATTTTATGTTACATATTTTAATATATATCTGGAAAATATAGAAAATCTTGGGGGGAAAGGGGATATTTGACAGTTTTTTAAAAAATATTTGCGTATAACGAGATTTAAACTGGATCTCATTCTCTTGGCAAGTGACTATTGAAACTAAAGAAAAAATGCTAAGAATACTTGAAAAATTACATGCCACTTGGAGTAGTGCTAGAAACTCAGTGAATATTTATGGATTGATTCAAGTTGTTCTAATAGAAAATAAAAGCTCATTCTGGTTAGAATATTTTGACATAAAGCTAAGAAATTTAGTTATTGTTTTGGGGTAGTAGAGCCCAAATGGACCCTCTATGTGATATTTTTGAGGCTTACTAAATTATCACTTATGAAATAACCCACAACCACTACATGTTTGTTTGTTTTTTTAATATTTATTGTGACATTTCCGGGATAGATTTTCCTGTTCATGTTTCCCTAGTAGGTCATTAACTATTACTTCTTATTAAGGAATTCTCCTCATTCTATGAATCTGCAACTCACAATCACCATCACCCTGGTCCCTAAATAAAGTGACAAGAATGTTTACTCAAACTGCATCTAAAATAAGAGAAATGACATTCTGAGCAAAGATTTAAAATAGTCTCTCATCATAAACTGTTTAAGCCTTAGCATTTCACCTTTTTCATTTTATCATTTTGGGGTGTTTATAAGACATTTTGCCTTTTGGTTCTCAGTTATTTTCTAGTTTTCCCCAAACAATTCCAGTTGATACTCATTGCCCTGCCATTTGCATGAACGCTACCATCTTTCATTTATAAACATGGAGCTGTTTTGCACAATAAATCATAACAAGCTAACGGTACTTATAGCCAAGTTTCTACATAAATGTCTCTCAGCTCAAAATGTTTCCATTTAACTAGAGCCTCCATCGGTCAGCCATCATCAGAATCTTCTTGTTCAAATGGGAAGGGCTGATACAGACATTCATTTTGAAACTGAAGTCCTGTCTGACTTGAAATTCTTTCAGGAGGGTAATTAATAATCATCAATCACTGAAGTAACTTTGTACAAACAATGAGTGGCACTAAATTCCCTATACACCAAAAATAAACACATGGCTTTCAGAGAACGCACAAAGAAAAGGAGAGTAGTTCTTCCAAAGTTGTAGCTAATATTTGAGACTGTAATCCTCTGCCTTTATTTCTTTTGTCCAGTGTTTTCACTTGGGTCCCTTCTACTATCACAAACATAATCATTTTAGTGAGTTGGTCTTTAGGGCACGATTTTTATATGATCTATAAACAAAGATGGCTTAGAAATGCAGCATAATCCTGCTCTTAGAAGGTAGCACAGAAAAATTACATATCTTTGAGCTTCCCAAGAATGCTTATTGGAAGTGTAAATATAAATACATTTAGAAATATTTTACTGGTTTATCTAGGATACAAACAATGCTCTTCTGAATCCTGGATTAATCTGCCTTTCTTTATTCTTAGCAGAGACCACTCCTAAGTTATGTTTCCAAGTAGCAGTCATCCTTAATGGAAATCTTCATAAACTTTCTTTCAATGAGTGTTTAAGTATACTTGAAGTGAACTCTGTGAGGCTATTTGGTCAGAAAAAGGCTAAAGCTATATAGTATTAAGTAGTAAATCAAACCCACACTTTAATTTCTCACAATTTCTAATCAAGCCATACACTTTGAATACATAATGTTTTCACAAGCTAGTGTTCTTGCTATAAAAAAAAACTGAACATGTAATTTGGACTCTTTGTACAGATATTAAATGAGCAAATACAAACAGAAAATTTACCAAGTCAAATTATTTCATATTATCCCAGAGCTCCATAACTACCTGAAAGCTAATGATGCAATAGAAATTTATACCAAAAAAAAAAAAAAAATGATTCCAATCCTTATGAAAATATTGAAGTCATAGATCAGGTTGAACTCAACAAAAGCAAATAGACTAACGATGTTGGGTCGGTTTAACTTTTTCACTGTTATTTTAGGCCAGATTTTGTTTTATTTTATTTTTATTATAGAAGGAGGAATCCAAGACAACAAATTACCAACTCTATTGCTTGCATTATGTATCAGGCCAAGTTTAACATGTGTTTTTTTTCTTTGTTACCTTCTTCTGTGTTTCAAATGGCCTAAGTCATGTCCAAGAACAAAAGTCATGAATTTCATTTGAAACAAACACTGTAGACTCCCAGTTAATTCACATCCATGCTGGATGAATATAGTATTATTCCTTTATTTTTTGTTTGTTTGTTTGTTTGTTTTATGCAGGTTGCTTAAGAATGCTGGTTGCTTGAGTGCCAGTTAATGGAGAGTCCACTATAGAACTTCGCATTAAAACATTGAAATAGAAAGACGTTGCCCATACGCTAAAGCATCATATTCAGAGCGTTGGCACATCCACAACCGGACCTAGCTGGCTTGTGGGTTTGGACCGGAGCAGGAGTTGGGCTACTGGGTCTTCACAGCCTGTTCTCGCAACACCAACCCTTTAATATAAGGCTCCTCGCCTCTCCCCAGGCTGCTGCGCTGGCCTGGAGGGTCGCCTGGCATCTACTCTGCTTCCTCCACTGCTGGTAAGTTTTCTAATTGCTTGCAGAAGGAACTTTAAAAAAAAACACCCAAAATGTTAATTGTCTACAGGCTTGACCGGCTTCCCACGTTCCCAGGCTAAGGACCCACCCCTGGAACTGGGCGGAAGGTCTCACACTGTTATGCCACCTCAGTCTCTTTTCTGGTTTCCCCAACACCTATCAGCTTCTGGTTCCTCCATTCAAACAGAGTTTCCTTGACTTCTAAACCTTGACTCTTCCCTCTGCCTGGGTGGTTGGAGAGGACCATAGCCATAGCAGCTTCTGGGCTCTCTACTGCAAGAAGCTGCAAGGTCCTTCTCAAATGCTTCCCCCACACCCCTGGGGGGAGAAGCCCCACTCTGCCACTTAATATCTGTTTAACCTTCGAAGAGTTACTTGGCCTCTCTATACACCCAGTTGACCACACACAAGGGCTGTCTGGAAAAAAAATCCAGCCATTGCCAATATAACAAGAACTGTCATGTGGCTGGATACTTTCCAGACAGCCCACATATACAATGTTGATAAATAAAATATCTAAACAGAAGGTTTAGGATCCACTCGAGTGAGGATCAGGAGATTTAATGAATGTAAAGCTCTCGCATGTTTGGTACAAAGTAAACAATTCGATGCATGTTGTTGTTGTTGTTGTTGTTGTTATATTTCCCAAGCTCCAACCGAAACACCCAAGTCTCATAGACCCCCCCCCAATTTCTGTTCATAGTGTCTCCTGTATAAACCGGTTTTGATTTTAATAAGTGCTAATATAGAAAAGGAACAATTTTGAACATATAGGAAAGAATGAGCAAATCTTAATTCAAGAAGTGAAATAAACACTGCAGAAAAAATTGTGATATTGCTCTTTATCACACCTATCTCAGTGTTTTCCATGTTATTTGTGATGTGATATTAAGAGTAGACTCATATCACACCCCATTTTGACATCATCGTAAAAATCCTTCCCATTATCACTCTGCAGCAATAACCATTCCAAGTAAACACTATCTGTAATTGTGGCCCAGCTGTGGGTGTGCTCTGCATTAATCCTCTCACCTTCTGACTGTCTTCAACTACAGACAATGCCCAAGAACTCTTTCCAAATGCTCTCTGCTATTTTTGATTCTATTCCTGGGGAATGAATGCCGTAGTTAAAATAACATTTTCTCCCAAGAACCCAGGCTCTCATCTGCACTGAAGGCCTGGCCTACGTTTCGCCAGTGCCAGGTGTCTGAACACACGGGATTGCATGCTAACATCACACCACCTTCTACAGCAGAGCAAACTGGCTACTTCATGCTGATTTTCGAGCTGACACTTCCATTTCACTCTCAAATCTAAGAGGAGAGTTTTAGCAACATCTTTATTTAATTTATTATTTTTTTAATACCGTCAAAAACCCTCTTCTAGCCCAAGTGCCTTCTTAGAAAGTGTGGGTTGAGTTCTTGGGCTGTTCTGGGTGCTGTCAGAATGACTGACAGCATTTAAATCAGAAGTGCAAGATGTGGCCGTCGTCACATTGACACTGTCCCCAGACTAGCACAGCTCCGATGGGCTGCCTCTTGTTTTCATCTCTTTTGGACTAGACTTTTCACTGCTAAATTCTGTTCTGGGATATAGTTGTTAGACTTCTGAACATATCATGACTTTTAAGTGCATTGCAACACAGCTTTAAAAAAAGATATGTGCATTTTAAGTACATGCAACACAACTTTAAAAAATACATATATATAGACTGTGAATGTAACATATACAAGTAAAGTATAAAGTAATATGAAAGCTTTTAACAACTGTATTACTACTCATACTTAACATGAAGCACAGTCCCAAAAAGTGCCAATCCCTTTCTTTTAACAGTGTTGCAATTCCTCAAATCCTTTTGAAATTCCTTTCAGAACCCACCACAAAAGATGAGAGTAATTCTTTGAGACTAAATATACTTCTTGAAATCATACACCTAAGAGAGAAACATAGTAACTAATTTTTAGCAATAAAGTTATTCCTATATATAAATTACAGGTGTGAATAACATTTCAAATCTATACAGATATAATTTTAAAATTATGACTGATGAAATAATAAAGCTTATTTACTCGTGACTCAAATTGCAAATGAAGTTAACGCCAAAATTTAAATAGCAAAAATGCTTTAAACTGTGGCCATGTGGCGTATATGGGCCCTTCACGGGGACTGTTCTGTGCAATGATGTAGCATAATAAATGCCTCGTCACTTCTGAGCTGGCTGCTGTCTCCATGAAGAGAATTGGCACACATCCAGTTTAGCTAAATGGCCATGTGTGCTGATTACTCATTTGAATGGACAGATCCCAATATGTATTTTAGTATCAGCTTTATGCATAGTTGGCATTATGAAGTACAGGGTAGCATGGCGTTACATACTATGTACAAGACTCCGGCAGCTGTGGAACTGTGTCTGCTACATTCGCCAATCGCTAGCCTTCTGCCCTTGGCAGATTATTTAATCTCCTTAACTCTCACTTTCTTCACTTGTAAAATATGAGTATTTGCTGTATGGATTAAGTAAGTTCATGTAACAGTTCTAATGGCACAATTCTAATAATTTTCCATTAAATATAGTGGTCAGGAGTTATAAAAAATACTTCTCCCACCTTATATTTATTTCACATTGCCATTAAATAAATCATCTCAACACATCTAACAGAATAGAGCAAACAAGTCAGTATAGAAAAATCTAAGTTAACACTTCAAAAAAAAATGTTTAATTCCTATACATAGGTTCGGCTATTAACATATGCCATTAGCAAACAAAACAGTCGAGCACACAGAAAATTCAACACCACATAAAAACACCCTTTAAGTCACAATTTTAGTCTTTTATATTATTAATTTGCTGTTTAAGTTGCTTGGATCCAAACAATTTGGGTTTAATTCAGAGAGGGAGACAAGGGTTTGGAGTTGGGAAAAGAGTGGGTTAAAACGAAGTCTTTGAAGCGATCACAAAATAGCCACCAAGGGAAGAGTGACTACAGGTACTGTATTCCAGAATGTTTATTTTTCTTTCTCACTGGTTTCAAATGGGTCAGCATTATCAGTAAAACAAGAAGCAAACAAAGACCTAGCTCAGATTACATCGGCTCCTGGGGCCATCAACAAAGTAAACATCAGTCACCCCATGAAAAATACGATTACCTGCTATTGGACACTCACCGGCCTGGCCTCCCCAGCAAGTGACACAGTTCATGAAGCCACTTATTTCTAATACAAATAAACCAGCGAGAGGAAGTGATCAGCCCAAGCTGAATGCAGAGGCAAGATGGGGAGATGGTTAATACAAATGCTCAAGGCTGACATTTCCTTTTTATTTGAAACATGCTTCTCTTGAGAATGACATGATCTTATTGATATGGTTTAGTAAGCCTCAGCTGATGCCAGGTTTTAAGGTCCTCTCGGATAGGTGTTCTTTTTTCTAAGTGGAAAAAAAACCCAAAAAACAAAAAACCATCCTGAAGGGAAAATTTTAAAGTCTATAGTGGTTCCATGGAACAAGGACTAAATGAGAGGAAACAAAATTACTTTCATCTATAGCCACCAGTTACTTAAAAATGGTAATGTTAACAACATACATATCTTTTGTGGAAGTTTGGATAAAGGAAATCATCAGAAATGTGTTAAAATATATATGCAGGGGAAGCTGGGATGGCTCAGCGGGTTAAGTGCTCACTTTGCAGCCCGGAGCCCAAGGATCAAATCCTGGCCCCGGCCTATGCAGACCCATATGCTGAGCTGGGCTGTGCCCCCAGTTCAGTTCTTGCCGGGACCTATACTGGAGGCTCCCGGCCCAGTTCCTGCCCTGCGCAGCCCCGCGCCCACCTGTGGAGTGAAACTATATGGAAAACCAATGTCAACTATGGAGACTGCTCTGGGCCCTCACCCTTCTCTCTGTCTCTCTCTATCTGTCTCTGTCAAAAAAAAAACAATAAAAATAAATCTTTAAAAAAAATATATATATATTTGCAAAAGGACTTCAAGAACACTTATTTTAATGGTTACAAAATGAAATAATCTGAAGGTTCAAGATAACTTGATTAAATAAATTATGGCATGTCCATATATTGGAATGTAAGGATATTTTCAGAAGTATTAAGTGATAGGAGAAAATTCCTAGAATATACTGTAAAGTGAGGAAGGTAATATATGCTACAATGGAAATGTTTGTATTTTTTTCTATTTTGTGTTTGTCATTTCTGTTTTTTAATTTTTCTTAAATTTTGCTGAAACATAAAAATACATAAACACATTGACAAATATTTGCAGGAATAATAAACATGATATTAACATATTCTCTTAGAGGGATAATAGAAAAGGAAATTTTTTTCTTTATCTTTTCCTGTGCTTTCAAGTTTTATGTAATGAACCTACAAAGTTTCATAGGAAAACACTGTGTATGGAACGCTTCTATAAAGTTTCATAGGAAAACACTGTGTATGGAATGACCACACATGTTGGTTAGGAAACTATATACTCAAATGGAAACATAATTTTTGAATTTCAAAACAAAGAGTATTACTTAATTCTTTATTTTCATAGTCAGATATTTTCTTAGTGTCCAATAAAATTCTTCATGAGGAAATTTTACATATTTCCTCTCCTATTTTGCTGACATAAATTAATAGCCACTAATCACCATCAACTTTTAAAACCCCATATATGTGAAGGCCTTTAGCCTTCTCTCTCTTTCTTAGGCTGAAAACCGACAGTCCCTTTAATCTCTTCATATTGATCCTTTTCCCTATTCCTTTAATCATTTCTGTATGACTACCAAAAGCAATTCTGTAACTGCAAAATTTGAGAAAGTCATGAAAAAAGGATTTGCAATACCATAATGCTTAATTAAGTCATAAAAAGATCCACATTTTCCCTACATTCTTTTTCTTCCTTCCTTTGAAATATTTAAAAGGGCATGAAGGCATTTATAGTTCATATTTCTTCTTTAAATAAATAACATCCCAAATTATTTCATAAACAAGCAACTGAAAACTATGCATTTGGTTAAATTAGCCATGTCTGCATTATATTAAACCAATTTACAAGTGTCTCAATAAAACACTATCATATAGAATGTTTTGCAAAAGATATTGACTCTGATAGTTTATTAAATACAAATTTTGAAAATTAATTCACCATATATATTGATTTCATTAATTCAAACATTCATTAAGAGCATCCCTACTGGTAACTTATATTGTGTTCAATAGCTAGGACTCATAAATGTTGATGACATATATATTTCTTCTTGTCGTCTACTTTTTTCTGATTATTTGCTTTTTAATATTCTGCTGTTAACAATCATGTGCTTACTATATTCCAGGATATCTTTACACTTCTTCAAACTGCTGTATATACCAGAATCAAGTATTAGCCAATGGTACAAGATATAGAACACTATTTTGACTGAGTTTACATTTAAATATATATAATATATAATGTGTAATATTTAATATACATTATACATAAAAAATATGTTTGTATATGATATATGGTATCATATATCATGTATGCACATAAATCATATACACATACCATATTTTAGACAATACTTTTTTCTAAAATTGTTAGACCAAAAATTGAGAGTTGTCTCATGCACAGCAATAACCTGTGTGTTGATTTCTTAATGTTAGGTTAGAAAAGTAGAGATTGTCTTATACATGGGGGTGTCCTATACATGAAAAAATACAGTATAACATATACATATATGAAACATGTTATACATAATACAATGTATTGTATATGTGGATATATATATATCATAGTGCTTATTTAGAAATATATACACACATTCTTTTCTATCACTTCACAAAATTATGAGGGAAATTCTGAGATTCAAAATAAAATAAAATAATGCCAATGAATATGTTCTTTGCTACTACCACCTCTATACTCCCATGCTTGATAACCATAATTTTCTAGTGTGAAATATTCTAATCTACAGAATGAATTACATTTTAAGTGTCTGTGGAGAAGTTGTTAAGTGAACATTTTTTGAGTTTTTCACTGTTGCTTTTCCTTTTCCAGAGGGTAATGGTACCTATCAATAACCTCTGCACACCTAGTTCTTTTGTTACTATCAATATAGGTATTGAGTACTATCAGTATAGGTATTGAGAATAACGACTGTATTCTCTAAATATGATTAAGCCACGCACTTTTGTTATAGCTTATTGGAGTCTTACAGCCAACTGTTACAGCTCTTCAACCTCATAGGAACTAGCTCCAACATTTTAGATTCAATGAAAAGCAACTTGCTAAGCACATGCTTCCATTTTTCTCTCTGGCTGTCATTATACTTGGATATAATTTTCTAATTTAACTTGTTAAAGCAAAATCCTTGTGCCCCAGATCCCACTTGATCTTCAGGGCAGTTTTGGGCTTAACTTGAGCTGCCAAAGGTGCAAAGGTTAATCTAATTCAGGGCAATGGTTCTTGTTTTGCCCTAATTAAAACTGCAGTCAAGAAGTGTAATAAAAAGGGTCCTAGTAGCGAGATATGGCCCTGCCATGCATATAGTCTCGGCGTCCAAACAGGTAAGTTCTAGTGAATTACCAGCTGACCTACATTGAAAAGAAATGGCGAAGTGTTTAGAAATGTTTCCTTAAAACATGCCAACCATGCAACGGTCACTCATATACTGAAAAAGCCAAGCTTACAGTATGAATCAGAATAATATGTTGGGTTCTAGACAAACTCTGACAAAGCATTACAGAACTGCTACATTAAAGTGGGAATTAAAACTAACATTGTCCCTATAATGTGGCATTGAACGTAATTTTATCCTAGATGTCTAATAGCTTGGGCTTTAAAGTCAGATCTAGTTTGCAGTCCTGCCTCATTAACATTGAGCTAATCATTCATACTTAATCTCTCAGACGCTTAGTTTTCACATCAGGAAAATGAGTAGTGGTACATGTGGGGGTGTGGTGGGGAAGTAACATGCAAGTTAAAATACCGCAATGGGAGTTAAATAAAATAACACGGACAAACTGTCTAGCAAAATAGTGCTTTTACAATAAATCTTTGTTTTTTTCCTTTCTTTTGGCTGAATTGACCTTCTTGAGATATTTGTTTTATTCCTTTAGCTACTGTCAATTAATATTTACTTAAAAAGGACATATGCCTCAATTGAACATCAATACATTGACTTTCAAAATAAGTTTAAACTTCTTTAAACATTAAATGGAAAACAGCTTGGAAATACTATTGCTCATTCTTGTTAAGAGCTTTATTCTCAAAACAATTGAACTCCTATTAACTACTCACACTAAGCAATGTGATTATTATGAAAGCTACTCTTGTCTCTCTTTTAGATACAGGATTTAGGTGACATAGAATTTTTTTTTTAATTCAGATTTTTGAACTATATTTTTTTGTGGAAAAGGCCAGAAAAAGTTATGCCCACTATGTTAAACATTGTATCTGGATCATAAAATTATAGAGTAGAAAAGTTAAGAAAAGTTATTGGTTACAGTGAGAGCCAGGCAAATCGAAAGATAATTATTTTACTGAATTTATCTCATTTTTAACATTTTCAAAAATTATTTCTATTTTAATCAGAATACTTTGCTTTCTCTAAATAGTGTGCAACCCCCCTCTATAAAAATTGACCTCTTTGCAAAAACGGAACTCGAGAAAACACTGTAAGGAGCGTTATTTTTATGTCAGGCTTCTGTGGCATTTGATTCTGACAGTATGTTCTTCCTAGTACAGTATTACTCTAATTTTTTATACATAGCCTTAAATAATCTTATTCACAGTGCACAGGTAGGAATAGCCCATTCTACTCAATCACTCATCATCATTACACAAATAACAGCAGCAACAAAATCTTTCCTATAAGTGCAGGATATAAAGTAAACAAATGTGTGGAGTGTCTGGGCCACTGAACTATTGTGAGTTCCTGTTTCATAGTGTAAGATATATTTTTCCATAGGTCTCAAAGTCAGTTATAAGCTATCATTTAAGAACATGATTGGGGAGGAGAAAGTGTCCTCTAATACGTGGAAGAACATGAGTCATAGAAACATGGAACAAAAAGTCTTCTATTCAAAGTAGAAATAATCACAGTTCTGGTAGGGAAATTATGAGAAAGTAGAAGTACAATTCTCTCCCTCTAGGGATCATATTCTATTTTGAAGAAGAGAACAGGAAAAAAAAATACAGTTAGACCTTTTTATTTAATTCGTGGACCATTTCACTTTCTTTAATCACATTGCCAAGGTACATACAACCTTAATTCTTTCTGAGATCTCATTACCTTCTGAGCATGTGATAGTTATTTATTTGTTCTGTTCTTTTGCCACCTCAGTTTTCTTCATCATTTTATTCAATCTGATAATTGCTAATGTGAGTTTCAAAATAAGAAACTGGATGTATCTGGGTCCAGAGACCAACTCGGCTCCGCTTTCTTTCCCAAAACTTAAATCTATTTGGCATGTTATTGAATCGATTCTTAGAATGTACTTTCAAGATAAGTATTACTAACTCTTCTCTAGATATAATGAAGAAGGCAGAAAATGGATGATATTTAGTCAGTCATAGCAGTTGAACAGTAAAACTGTGACATATTTCTACCTTCTACATGGTTTTTAGTCCATTTCTGTACTGGTCTAACAATTCAGTTTTTTCCATTTCTTGTATAAAGGTTACCTTCCCTTTGAAAGCAGCATAATATATACGTAAGATAATATAAATGTCACAGCTCAGTTAGTTGCACCATTTTACAGAGCTAAGTCAGTTTCAATAGGGTATAGCAAGGAAAATATTCTTGGTTTTGCCTGAGATTGTTAAACAGCATGTGTTTATAATCTCTGGCCTGTAATTGAAATGGCATAGTTTTAATTTGCATTTAAATAAAGTAAATCTTCCATTGCAAAGATTTTTTTAACATGGGTCCCCGTAAACAAGATGGCATTAAAGCCCGTAGCCTGATTAAGTGGGACAAGAGGATAAATCAGGATAAACAAGGCATTATCATGAAGAAAAGGAAAGCCACTCTAGATGTAGTTAACACTCTAAATTCTAACTATTGATTAAATGTTAGCCCTAAGCAGCTCCTACTTACCAAAACTATACTTTTGGAAGAGATATAATATTTTCCTCATTAATACCTCACTTATTAGCAGTTAATAAATACCCAATCTCCTATGCTATTTTAAATGTATTCACATACTAATTACATATATGCTACCTATCTAGTACAGAACTATTTTCATACATTTTATTTACGTATATTAGTTT
This sequence comes from Craseonycteris thonglongyai, assembly GCA_004027555.1. Taxonomy (NCBI): domain Eukaryota; kingdom Metazoa; phylum Chordata; class Mammalia; order Chiroptera; family Craseonycteridae; genus Craseonycteris; species Craseonycteris thonglongyai. Next base: position 14,996 of record PVKE010020842.1, read on the forward strand.
ATGTAACCCTAAAGAAACCCTACGGGATAAGCATGTTGTTGGTCTCATTTTACCTATAAGGCAACTGAGTATCCGTGTTTTGCCCAAGTTCATGGAGCTAGCTCAAGGAAGAGACCAGGACTACTTGTTCATGTGTAGTAATATTCTTGATAGAACCAGGTTGACCACTTCCCAACTACAGTTAACATTAACTCAGTTGTTTATTCTCTCACGTCACATATTTATTGTCTATTATTTTTAGGAATATTTATCTCCTATTTCTGCTACAGATCATCTTTCAGTTTGGATGTTATAGACTGCTGAAAGACCATGAGAATATTTCTGTCCTTCAAGTAATTATACAGGCGAACTTGCCCCAGATGCCAATAAGAAATAAGTTGACCTAGCCAATAATAATTATTCATTTTAAACAAAGAAAACCCCACTATTCATTGCCCTTGAGTTTTCTACATATTAGCAAGTAATGAAAATTAAAGGCAGGTTCTCAGGACCAAAGACCCCCTCCCACACATAAACACAAAGAATCACTGAAGAACAAAAAATGCTCGGAACATATTTTTCTATCAAATAAACATCTACAAAATGAAGAAGTCAAATTAGCTAGTTTGTCTTCAAATGATCAGTTCTAAAGTATACAACCCGTTTTTCTAATTCAGGTGTTTAAGAAATTTAAAATCTGTTAGATCACAGGTATAATTGCTTGCTTATAATTTTCATACCCTTCTCTCTCTCTCTCTCTCTCTCTCTCTCTCTCTCTCTCTCTCTCTTTCTCTCATCAGTCTGTCTCAATCTTTGTCTCTGTCTCTGTCTCTTTCCTTTCCTCTTTCTATTTCTCCATCTTCTATTTTATTTCTGATATTTTTCTTATATTTTCCCCAAGTGCTCAATAAATACTTACGAAATAAGCAAAGATTACTGTATTATTTAAAATAAAGATCTGCTTGATCAAAATGCATTTAATCACTTATTCAACACATATTTATGGATAGTGGTCATTAAAATGATAGATTGTGTTCTTACCTTGACCTTCTTAAGACTCAAATAATAAAGCCACCTATCCCAAAGGATTATTGTGAGGATTTTTGAGAAAGGTATAATATTAGGAGCACAGTGTAATATGGTTTCAGCATATAGTAAGCTCCTAATAAAATCTACCTACTTCTGAACATACACTATATATCAGAAATGAGGATATAAAATTGAACAAACAAAAATAAAAAAATCCTGTTAGACAATTTTAGTGTTAAAAAAATTTGGTGTTGAATCGCATAGATAATTTTCTTATTTCTGTCATTTATTTTTAAATCTAAGTCAAAATATCTTAAAATTGAACAAATATAGATACTAGAGGGCTTTAGCTAATAGTATTATTCAGATCATTATCTAAAATAAAAAATATCTCATTTTTTCTAGGTGTTTGGAATATTGTAAATCCTCACTGTGTGTTTTTATTTTTTTGTAATAGCTATATCATAAATATCTTTCAAACAAAAAAGTATTGGAGAAGGTAAATTTACATCAAAATAATAACTGTCTTTCATAATAACCATAAAATAAAACTCAATTCACACTTCTGATTGCCTGGACTCTTCACTAACAAAGATATCTTAGGTCCAATGACAATAGTTGGCTCACTATAACCCAGTTTGCTTTTCTGTATTCCACGATGATTCACAGTAGCTCGAATCATGGCCAGGATGCAAAAGAAAATGATGCGAGAGACTTGCTTCCTAAGTCAGTTGATAAGTAATCAATATTTTACTGTTAAACCCAAGTGAAAGTCCTTTTATTTTAACGCAACAAACATTTCTTAAGATCTTACTGTGAGCTAAGCATTGTGATAGATACTAAAGGATTCCAACATAAATAAACTCTGGTCTTTTTCCTTGAGGTGTTGATGTCAACTGGTAGAGATACATATAAGCGAGTCACCACAGTGTGTCATAAAGCAATAGGCTGTGCAGAAAAGTGTAGAAAAGGGCATGCAACCCAGCCAGGAGTGTGGGGTAGAGATATGTGGGTGCTCATCTGTGCAGGCAGCAGGTAGGGCACCCGAGCCTACTAACCAACAAATCACAATGTGCTCATGTGCGGCAGAATGTTTTGGATTATCTCATGATGCTAAGGGAATCATCTTCCAGAGGGAAAGGGTAGCACCCAAGACTGACAATTCTCCCTGGGGGGCCTGAGTTTTGCTGAGCCTGAGAAAATCCCCACTCCAACCACCATGAGGATACACACTTAAAAGTTGCTTTCGCTGTTCACCATCCCCAGATTTCACATGCGGAAAACTGACATGTATGAAGGGCCCAGACTCTGCACCATATAATCTTCTCTTCAGTCTCAACTGCTTAGAAACAATCCTACCTGAGACCCCTGATATGCAGGATTCCAATAACTGACAGTACAGCTTTCCTTGAAATTCCCTGCTAATTCCCATAAAAGAGAGAAAACTTTCTTTAGATATAAGACTTTCAAATCCCATTCAGATGTTTGGCTCGTTGCTTCTTAACTAGATTTGACTTCACAATTCCTGTTGGGGGCTTACAAACACAGCTGCTCCTGAGGCTTCTGGCTCCGTCAGTTTGAGGACAGAACTGAGGGATGGTTGAGAAACACTGTTTTAGCATCACACAAAAAAAGCACTAAAGATAGATTTATCTCACAGAAATGATGACCCATATTTTAAGATGAGACCTAGTGAGATAAACAGTGTGACAGTGAACAGAAAGACAGCTCATTTGCATAATAAATTTATAATAATTATTGGTATCCATAATAATTCCTATTGTATATTGAACACCCATGAATCATCAAAGACCAAGGCTAGTCATGTACATTTAATCTTATTTAAACACTAAAATAGTGAGAGGAAGGAGTGTTATCTCTAGTTCATACAGAAAGGTTAAATAAGTTAGCTACAAAAAAAATGGGACCGAATGTCTTAAATTAGATAATTGTGAACATTCAATAGCACACAGTTAACAAAAATGACATGATAAATAGCGTGTGGAAGGAAGAGACCACGTGTAGATGGGAGATTGGTGGATAAAGAACATTCTAAGCTGATGGTCAGTCAGGGTAGGGGTTGGGTGGGAGGCTTGAAATACCTTAACGTCTTACAATCTCCCAGGACTCTCTAGCCAGGATTGAAAACAAACAATGTCTTTTTCTTATAAGTCATTTAAAAATGTGCACATAAAATTATCTGAGAACATTTAAAGAAACAAAATATGATTTCAATATCCTGAGTTAATATGGTATGAAACTAAGCAAAGCAAGCAATGTTACGCTAATATTATATTGCTTTACAATGGTGAGATGCATTTTATACAAAACAAAGTATTTTTTAAAACAACCTAAGAAGGCAAATTTTTACTAAGATGTCTGAGGTATGAAGTGATATGGAAAACGGATATCATATCACCTTATTCTGTTTATCAATATATAATTATGAAGTAATTTACAATAATGCAGTTATTGATTTAACTTCACCCATGTGTCTTTGGAGGATATTTATACTTTAGGAATGAAATTTAACTAAATTATTGGGTGAAAATTGCCACTGAGCAATCCTAATTAGAAAACAGATGCTGATATGAAGATCATGTTTTATCTTGGGACTCTGTCGATCCCAATATAGTTGCCTTTTTAATAGATTGATGTTGCTATGGCATAGCCATTGGGAATAGCTCCTGTCAATTCTTTTGAAGTGAGTCTCAGGCTTCAGTTATGGTAAATAGAAAAACATTCTATATTATTCCTGAAATACCCTGATATCTCAAAATATCCAAGAGTAGCAGAGTTAACAACTGGACTGCTAGGTCAGAAACTGTGAAGATATATGTGTGGGTTTGCCTCTATTGTGGACTCACTCAAAAAAAAAATACTTGCATAAAAATAATGAAAGCAGAAAGGTAGGAAGGAAGGATAGAAGGGAAGAAAGGTTTAGAGAAAAGAAGTAAGAGAAGATGCAAAGAAAACCAGGAAAACAGCCTGGCATATGCAATCATATCTCACTTTGAATAGTAGTACATAATAATGGTAATAATAATAATAATAATAATAAAATGAAGGTAATATTGTAACAGTTATTGGGTTATTACCAAGTTCAAGGACTTCCCTTGTAGGTGCCAATTTATTTCCTCTGGGGAGGTATTATTATCCTCCTTTCACAGTTGAGATGACCAAGACTTGGAGGGAATAAAAACGTAAAGCCAGGATTTAACCCAGACAACATGGCCACAGATTTTGTGCCCTTAATTGCTATGTCCCTCAATATACCTTCAAATTTATTTGGAGTCTAGGGAAGATGGAGGACTGGGAGAAACTGTCCCTACAGCCTCCCGAGATCACATCAAAGTTGCAAATAGATCGTAGAGCAATCAACCTTGGGAATCACTGGAGGACTGGCTAGACAGAACCCCTATAACTAGGGATGTAATGAAGAGGCCACATCGAGACCAGTAGGAAGAGGAGAGACACAAACAGGCTCACTCCACAATGCGATACCACCTCACTCCTGTCAAATGGCATCACCAATAAATGGATCAACAGGTGCTGGTGAGAATGTGGAGACAAGGGAACCCTTGTGCACTATTAGGATTGCAAATTGGTATAGCAACTATGAAAAGCAGTATGCAAGTTTCTCAAAAAACAAAAAATGGGACTCTCTTATGATCCAACAATTCCACTCCTAAGTATTTATCTAAAAGAATCCCAAACCCTAATTTGAAAAATATGTATGCACTCCTAGGTTTATTGCAGTATTATTCATAATAACCAAGAAACAGAAACAACCAAAACGCCCATCAACAGATAATTGGATAAAGAAATTGTGGTAAAAGGTACATTTATACAATGGGGTATTACTCAATGATAAAAAAAAGAATGAAATTTTATCATTTGCAACAACATGGATGGAAGCAGAAGTTATTATGCTAAGCGAAATAAATCAGACTGAGAAAAACAAATAAATACCATGTGATCTCACTTATATGTGGAATCTAAAGAATAGAATGAAGGAATAATCACAACAGAAATAAACTCACCAATATAGAGAACAAACTAATTGTTGTTAGATAGGGGATTGGGGGGGTGGGGCATGAAGGGATTAGGAAATACAAATGGAGAGTCATAAGATAGTCACAGGGATGTAAAATACATTATGGGGAATATATAATAGTCAAGAACATTGTAAAAACTATGTATGGTGTCAGATGGCACTAGATTTATCAGTAGGGAGCACTTTATAAATTATATAAATGCTTACTGTGCTCTACAGCTGAAAATTTAAATTTTAATTTAAAAAAATGAAATCACATTTATTTAATGTTGGGAACAGAAGTATGAATAAAAATAAAACTGGACGGGCATGTTAGAAATTTGAGTGCAAACTACTCGGGGTGTTTGAGGAGGATAGATGGCAGAAAAAACTTGAGATTTTTGGACCAACTATCCCTTGCCCCTTGTGTCTTCAAGTATGCAATTCTGTCACCAGGTACTGAACACACCGCAGGCAAAATGTTAAGACCACCCTTCAGGGGTGCTACTTGTGGGGCTGATTGGATGGTGCTCTGCTGTGGTCTGAAGTCAACCTCCAAGTACATTGGTTCTGGGGCCTCTTGGAAGGGGCTCTGGTCCAGGCCCAGGTCAGGCACTGCCGGTGACCAGTGAGGGACTCCCTGGTAAGAGCTATGAAGTGATCCATGTTTGTTGGCTGCCTGTGCTAAACCTACAGGCATGTGGGAGAGGCCACGCTGCAAACCCAGAATGGCTGTCACCAGTATTGGTCCTGGGGTAGCTCCGCAAAAAGCCAGGACACTCCAAGGCCTGCTGCCAGCTACCAGATCCCTTCAGGGTCACCCACTGATAAAGCGTCCTGCTGTATGCAAGTTGGGTGAGGCAGGTTCTCAGGGAGTCACCAGGATGGGACAAATTGTGTTCAGCAGGTTCATGTAGACGCTGGGTTGTTGCCAGTGCTGAGCCTGGAGCCACTCAGCAGAAGTCTCAGGACACACTGAGGCCAGTCGTGCTGGCCTGGGGCCTGCAGACTCCAGGAGTTTCCCGAGAAAGAGTGCAATGCCACTGGGGCTGGCTGATCTTCAAGAAAGTGCCTTTAGTGCTGGGAGGATGGGGATTGGATGGGGCAGGGTCCCAGGGAGTCAGCTGGGTGGAGCTGGGGAGCTCACCAGACCAATGAGATTCAGATCTGGCCTGTGGGGGGTGGGGGCAGGCTCAACACAGGAAAGATGGCCCCCACCTCCTGACTGCAGAGGAGGAGTACCCCACACAGGGAAAATGGCGACATATTTCAGAACTGTACGCCTGAAACCTATAGAATTTTACTAACCAATGTCACCCCAATACGTTTCATAAAAAATAATATCTGCTGATTGATTAATTTAAGGAACGAATATACTTGTAAGGCTTACATGACCAATGATTTTCATGTTAGAAAACACACACATCTCTCAGCTGAGGACTCCGACAACTTATATAATTCACTTCCAACTTATTCTAAGTCATTTCTTCTGCCTTCAATTTGTGTCACCGTTTTGTTTTTGTTTTTTTTTTTAACTCACAAATTATTGTTGGCTAGAACACAGTGAAGATCAAAATAAGTGATTTTCTCACATATACTGAACAAAACAGAACTCAGATATAAATATAAACTGAAAGAAGTATTGACAATTTAGGGTATTCTTTGTTCTAAATATTGCAAGAATCAAATCTATGATAAAATGAAGCTAAGATTATTTACCCAGTAAGATACATTCAGCCAACCAATATCGTGGAACACATAAGTTAATATAATAAAATACAATACAGCTTGATGTAAAGGTTAGCATGGTTGATATATGAATGTTACAAGACACCATTATTGGAAATTGAGTCTTTAAAAATTAAAACAAAAAGGTTTGGAACATTAGTAATTTTTGTAGTCAATAGTAAGCAGATAAAAGTTTCATAATGACCTATTAGTCAAGAATTTTATTTTTCTAAATGACCAATACATCATGAAGTAAAAATGTATTTTTTATGATTAACTATTGCAGGAACATTTTATCTGAAATCATTTGCTATTATTAAATATAGAAACCCCTCTGATACTATAAGAAGAAGCCGACAATGGCAGCAGTGGTTTGAAAGATCACTCTTAATATTTGGCATAATCATCTGTAATGGTGCCTATCACTCTGATCACTCAAAAATTGAATGAAAAGGTAAAGGTCAAGTTGACTCCTCCTCTTGCCTTCACACTAATTAACGCTGATGTGGTGGTTTTAGAGCTGGGAGTTCATTTGGCTCTTGGTTTATCTTTTGAAATGTACTCAATTGCTTTTCAGGTTGCTGCAATACCATCATTATTATTTTGGATACATTTATTCTAACTTGTGTTAAAATAAGAACTCTTGAGATAGTAATAATAAAAGCATGTTTGGCTTTAGTAATTAACCAGAAAATAGATCTGTGGACAGGAAGATCATGGACAATAGACGCAAGGGGTAGTTGTGATTGGTATGAAACTGAGCAAAGCTCGGGGTAGAAATGAGTGTGTACTTCTGGTAGACAGGAAGGAACTAGGAACAAATGAATTGAGGGGAGCTGTATGAAGTGGATTGGGAAACGGAAATGATCACGAATAACTAGCATTACAATAATAAACGTCGTCTCTAAAGCATGTTACCAGTTCAAAGTTACTACATAAAGAGCCAATTTCAGGAAGGTAGTCTAGGTATCAAAAGTCCAACACTTCTACTGAAAAAAAAAATTTTTTTTAAGATAAAATATCTTGACAATGTGTCATGGAACAAGATGTTCTAGGCTCATTTGTCTCTGTGCCCCAAACTGGAAACTACCCAGATATTATTTAATGAGTTCATGATGAGACAAACTGTAGTGCATCCATGTCATGGACTAGTTAGTTTATTTACTTTAAATGTCACAGGGAGAGTTTAGGTAATTTACTTGAAAAATAATTTGAAACTTAATTTGAAACCAGTTGTGCTAATCCTCCCTCTTTTTCCTTCCTGTATGTTTTCATAAAATTATGAATTCAATAAAATTGTGTTTCTTTCTTGAAAAATTTGATATCTTACCCATAATTGCTCTGAGATGTAGTTACAAAGCATGTGTGAATACTCTCACATGACTGGAAAAATCAGGTATCAGGATCCCAGTGTGATAAGTTAACTTTGAAACTGTGAGTTGCTATTAAAGTGCATACACGCAAGCACACACACACTTTGTGTATTGATTCAAAATCACTCTGCCTGCATCCGAATTATTTGATCCAATCAAACCTAAAATTTGGTTAAAAAAATTGTACAGGTAAGTATCAAAAATGTGCTAGTTTTGTGTTTTATTATCCATTCCTAAATTCACTTTTTTTGGTACAAAGAGAAAGAAAAGTCAGCATTCTTTATCATCATTTTGACATGATCAAAGCAGAACTATTCATAACTTAATATGTATGGTTAGAGGAACCCCATTAATTTCAAATTCCTTTCTCCCTCAACATAGTCCCCTAGTAGGTCTGAAATTCTCATCAGGGTTTTTCTCTTTTTTTATGCCTAGGTTAAAAAACAGTAGGTGCTAGTTAAAGTATGTATGCAATATTTAGAAGGGTGTCAATGCTATACTAATAATATTGCTCCACCAGACAGTTCTAGCTTTAGTTCTGCCACAATCCAGTGACATGCACTTAGAAGAAAACGCCACTTCATTAAACGTCCTTTGTTACAATGATACGGACTGAGTTCTTCATAAGCTACTTGTTGACCAAAGAGCATTTTGTTCTACTAAAATCTTAGGAGAGAGACAAGACTGGAAGAGTTAGAAACAAGGCTCTATGGACGAAGTAGAGGTGGAGGCCAGGAGCTCAGCCTTCCCCTGCACCATCTACTGGCTCTTGCTACGACTTTTTTGGTGCTCTGAGCACAGTTCAAAGCCCTCTGGATGAGATGATCTCTAAGCACCCATAACAGTTTCAAATTGCATGAGCAAGTGTGTAGAGAACGGGTAAAAAAGTAAAGTACTTTTGAAGGACATGGGCAAAAATCTAAAGCTCCGGGATAGAGCCAGGGGCCTCGGTGCTAGAAGAGAGGCCAAGGAAGCGATCAGGAGTGGGTCATCACAGCTTGCTTCACTGTGGTGTGGACCTGTCCTTTATCAGGGTTGCATGGCGTCTTCCATGGAGAGTGATGGGCATGCTAGCAGAGCCTAAGATAGCACCTTGAGGAGCACCTGCATGTTATGTTTGGGCAGAAGGAAGACGACAGAAAGAAGTCAGAGAGAGGCAGATGCAAGGATTGCCTTTGTTTATACTCCATGGAAAATCCCCTCCAAAAAAGCAATCAGAGTGCTAGTAAGAAAGGTACTGGTTAGTGAAGAAAAAGAAAAAAATTGCTACAGCCATCACCGAAACATTGCCAGACGCACTGGGCTGCTCTCTCACCGTAATGGTGCTGGCTATGAGATTGAATCTGTCCAAACCAGAAGGCTTTGGGCCACACGGAGGAAATGTAACAACCAGCTGCTGTTTAAAGCTGACCGTGATCTTGGGAATTTAATTTAACACAGCCTCAAACTGAAGGAAGACATTCTCTTGCAGGTTCAACTTCGGCATCAGTACTTTGCTAGCTTTTGACTTTGACAGTAAAATAGTAGAGGACAGCAGCGACACCTGAATTATTCAGTTCTTCTAAGAGAATATGTCTATTGGACAAAGAGCTTCATCTTTCCACAGAAGAGGAAAGATGAGGATCGTGGGAAAACTTTATATTATTTGGGAAATGAAGGACTGAAGTTCAACGACAACAGCATATGTTGTGACAAGAATGGTCACGCTTTTAAACTTTATTGGCAAGAATAAGCACACATTTGACTGTATGATCATTTCAAATTCAAAAAGAGCCTTCCCTGTATTGGATTTAAAAGCTAGCAATTTTCAAAATGTGTTTAATGGAGTGTTTACAAGTCCAAAAGCTTCTGGTGTTGATGGTTACCTCACAGTGATAATTTTTCATTCTCACTATTGATATTATGTGGCCAAGGAATTTTGCAAAAACAAAAACAAAAAAGACCTATTATCATTGGTAGAGCGAAAATTAAAACAACGAGCATCAGACCCATGACATTTACATAAATGAATCACAGAAGTGATCTTTGACCAGCGACCTTTATAAAGAATAGGGTCCCATGCCATGAAAATAAGATTTACCGGTACTCGGTGAATGTTGATTTTTCTAAAGTCTCCAAATCTTGACCGTTGGAAATCTTCTATTGTGATTGCTCTTCCATGAAATAATTTTTTTATTTAAAATTTCTGATAAGGAGTGACAGAATAGCAATGGAGCTGTTTGTCACTTAGGGTTAGGTTTGGTTACATCAAACAAAAATCAAACAAGTGAATAAAACTAATAGGTTAAAGAAGAAAGAAGTTTGTTTCACTTCCACAGAAAACAAGTCTACCAGTAGACAGCATCAGTCTAATACAGTGGCTCAAAAATCTGCAAAAATCCAACCCCGCTAACTGTGTATCTTTCCCATCCTCATCATCAAGCTTCCATTTCACAGTTCAAGATGTTCACTTGGGCTCTGAGCCTCACACCTTCAGCCATCATGCCTCAGGAATAAGGAGGAAAAGTTCAAGGATGTATCTTCCACCCTTTAAACATACTTTCTAAAGTTGCGCACAATGTGTCCTCTTACATGTCACTGGCCAAAATGTAATGACATGAACACCGCTGGCTACAAGACAGGCTAAGAATGGTCATTGTTCTACTGGGTGATCAATTACCCGGAAAGGTCTTGATTTGACTCACTAGGGAAAATCAGAGAACAGATATCAGTGTAACAACTATTAATCTTAGTCAAAAGGTAATTGAAAAGTAGGCTCTAATTTTAAATTTATTTCAGATGTACTAGCTAATCGTATTTTATATGTAGTTATACTATTTATATAGTGTGTGTGTGTGTGTGTGTGTGTGTGTGTGTATTCTATTTCCCAGGATTTCATCAAATCCAGCCTTTATATTTTAAATCAATATTTTTAAATGTGTTTTAGCTCCATACTACACATCATAGAAGCCAGTTCCCCTGAGAATAATTGACTTGTTCAACTGTTGTCATCTTCTGATCACTGACAATAGAATCTCAAGAAAGAAATAAATATATTTATAGGAATTCAAAATAATATTTAACATTTTAATCGGCTGTTTTATAATTGGGTATTAGCATTGTATTATCTAAAACATTTTGAAGGAACCAATATAATTTTTTAATTCTTAATTTAAGCTATTAATAACCACTATTCTATTAATATAATTTTTATTTCTTTTCAAAGTACTAACAGAAATCCTTAATATTCCCAGAAAAAAAAATGCATTCAACAGAATCTAATGTGGAAAGCAATGAATACTTCTTAATCATGTATTTTGTCAATGTAAAATTAAATGAGCACATTTCATTTATTTGCTATAGATATGATTTAGAGAATAAACAAAGAAAAATACGAGTATGTGAAAAACTTAAGTTAGTGTTAGAGGTTATTTACTTACTAGATAGTCTAGTAAAAAGGAGTGTGATAGTACTATAAACTGATATTAATTTTGAACTGTATAAGATTTGCATGTCAGTTTTAGGAAAGTGAGTAAAGTGGGCATAAATCTTATCCTTACAAGTTTTCATATTTGTTTATAAATTGGTAATTGATTGATAACAAAATATAAGTTAAACTATGCATTGTTCAAATTCTTTGTGACTCACACATATTGAAATGTTAACTTACTGAAAGGTATTAGAGAGTCTATATTCTCGGACTTCAATCGAGGCTGCCTAAATATTTTTCTTATGACCTTTCCTTTGAAATTTTATATATCATAGAATACTGAAATATGATAGCAGATTAAAATCTTCCTTCACTGGAGTTGGATTGTGTATATTTTCTTTTTTTTTTTTCCTTTTTTTAATTTATTGTTAAATTTGATGAGGTTACATTGGTTGGTAACAATTAGACAGTTTACAGATGTACAAGTTCACCTCACATCATTCATGCATCGTATTATGTGCCCATCACTCAGTATCAGTTCCCCTTCCATCACCTTATATCTAG
>PVKE010020843.1:0-27108 GCA_004027555.1 Craseonycteris thonglongyai
TTTTCATCTTGCACAATATTATCCACAGTGAAAATGTCCAATGATTTCTTGACCAGATGACCTAAATTATTTCCTTAGACTTAATTACTGAGTAATTTTTTTTCTTTTATGTGAATTATTTTTCTATTAATGTAATATATATTTAATTTCCAATAAAAAATTAATTCTATATATACACATCAATCAATTTGATATTTCTACATTTATATTTACTTAACCATGACATAGTATAATATAAAGCATTTTACATTGATAGCTATCATTAAGATCTTGTCAGGAAAATTCATGATGTTCACTCATTCATGAATTCATTAGTTTGAATCTGAATGATCTCAGTGCCTAAAAAAGGAATTATATAGTGAATCTTCTCTTCTTATAATGCCATTAATAGGTATTATATTTACATAATTTCTTGAAAGTTTTGGCAACATCTATTAAAAATGTAAATGTACTCAAGTGTTGGCCAAGCAATCCATTCATAGGAATTTATTCTGCAGATATAATTGTTCATGGGGACAAAGACATATATACTAGAATGATTATTGTAACTTTACTAATAAATCAAAAATTTGCAAATATCCTAAAGACCATTAGTAAAGACTGGTTAAATTATGTTAAGTGTATTCAGTTATTCACTATGAAGACTGAGGTAATTTGATACATAATAATATGAACAATTACTAAAACAAACTGATAAATGAAAACAAAGTGAAAGGAATGATAGATTAGGATGCTCCCAGGGAGAGTAGACCATGAGCAAATTCCCCCACCCCATCCCATATTGAAAGACTTACTTTTTTAATATGTTCTTCAATATCACTTTTTAAACCACATGTTACCTTTACAAAAAATATTCACCTTAATTAAAATGGGATACATATAACTCTAGCTTATTCCTTTTTAAATTGTTGCATAGCAGTCCATATATTTTTAAAAAGCTTATTGAACATTCCTCATACTAATGCACATACAGACTTTCTACAAAAGTAAAACTGAAAACCTAGCATAACCCCCCATGAAGCCTTAGTAACTTAATAACTTATGTACAATAACTGTCTAAAACAAATTATTTTTTATTATAGCAGATAGCAGAAACTTGGGCTTCATGGTCAGAAGAGTCCATCAGTGAAAACTTATTTCTAAACAACTTACTGCTGACTCTGAGTTAGATTTGTCAGAAATAAAAAGAAAAAAATATAAAAAGGCATTACTTTAAATATAACCCAGAAGTATTTATATTATGGATGTATGTATAGTAATTGTTACAGGATACAAGCAGTTAAATATTACATTCTCCAAATTTTAAGTCATTGAGCTTCATCACATTAAAACTAAAAAAAAAATTATTGTAAAACCCATCTACATAGGATTTTTAAAATTGAGCGTAACCAATTTAAAAAAATGTAAAATGTACTTGATACTTATGGAGCATAATTTATCTTTTAATTTATCTGCATTAGACCAAGCTATTGATAAAAATAATTAGCACTGTTTTTTTTTAATTAATTAACTACTGTTTAGAGTAATTTTAGGTTTACTGAAAAACAGAGTAGAGCATACAGGAAGTTCCATATGTTTCTCCCCCTAAAGCTTCCTCTTATTAACATACCGTATTAGTATATTTGTTGCAACTGATGAACCAATATGTTACAATACAATTAAAGTCTGATGTTTACATTAGGGTTCACTATGTTCATTCTATGGGTTTTCATAGATGTATAATAACATGTATCAACCTTCACAGTATAATATAAAATACTTTCACTACCCTAAACATCCTCTGTACTCCACCTACTCTGTACCCTCCTCCTACCCACCCCCCCCCAAAAAAGGAAACAACAACATTGGCAACCATTGATCATTTTACTGTCTCCATTCTAGAATTTCACATAGCTGGAATCATACCATATATAATGTTTCAGATTGGCTTCTTTCACTTAGAAATGCATATGTCACACTCCTCTGTGTCTTTTTTTTAGTTCGATATCTCTTTTTAGCACTAAATAATTTCCCATTGTATGGATGTACCAAAGTCTGTTTATTCATTGCTCTATTGTAGGACATTTTGATTGCTTCCAAGTTTTGGCAATTATGAATAAACCTGCTATAAATATTCCTATGCTGGTTTTTGTGTAGATGTGTTTTAAATACAGTTGGGTAAACGCCAAGGAAAGTGATTGCTAAATCATATGGTCAATGTATATTTAGTCTTGTAAAACTGCCAAACTGTCTTCCAAAGTAGCTGTACCATTTCAAATTCCCACCAAAAACGAATGAGAGTTACTATTTCCCACAGCCTTGTCAGCATTTGGTGTTGTCAGTGTTTTGGGTTTTGGCCTTACTAATAGGTATGTATGTAGTGGTATCCTGTTATAATTTGCAGTTTCCTAATGACATAGAGGGCTGTCCAGAAAGTATCCAGTCACATAATATAGAAAAATAGGGGAATTTATGGCTGGATTTTTCTGGACAGACCTTGTATAATGTTAAATATCTTTTCATATGTTTATTTGCCCTTTTAAAATAATCTTCTTAGCTAAGGAATCTGTTCTGATCCTTTCGCCCATTTTTTTCTTTTCACCTAATAGGCTGTTTGTTTCTCAGAATTATCTTATATTTTGGATAAATGTCTTTTACAGGTATGTGTTTTGTAAATATTTCTCTCAGTCTGTGCCTTGTTTTTTTCTTTCTCTTAATAAACACTGCTTTAAAATGTTGTGGTTTTTTTTTTTAAAGATTTATTTTATTGATTTTTGACAGAGAGAGACAGAGAGAAGGGAGAGGGCCCAGAGCAGTCTCCATAGTTGACATTAGTTTTCCATATAGTTTCACTCCACAGGCGGGCCCAGGGCTGTGCAGGGCAAGAACTGGGCCGGGAGCCTCCCACATAGGTCCCGGCAAGAAATGAACTGGGGGCGCACCCCAGTTCAGCATGTGGGTCCACGATTCAATCCTCAATCCTCGGGGCTTCAAAGTGAGCACTTTACCCGCTGAGCCATCCTGGCTTTCCCAGAATGTTTTTAAAAATTATATTGTTGGGGAAGCCGGGATGGCTCAGTGGGTTAGGCGCTCACTTTGCAGCCCCAGGGACCAAGGATCGAATCCCGGCCCCAGCCGTGCTGACCCGTATGCTGAACTGGGGAGTGCCCCCAGTTCAGTTCTCACCAAGGTGAGACCCCGGCCTAGCTCCTGCCCTGTGCAGCCCCGCCCACCTGTGGAATGAAACTATGTGGAAAAACCAATGATGTGCAACTATGGAGACTGTGCTGGGTCCTCCCCCTTCTCTCTGTCTCTGTCTCTGTCTCTGTATCTCTCTCTCTCTGTCAAAAAAAAATTATATTATCAGCTGCACTATGAATTAACTTTACTTTTTATCACACTACCTGAAAATTTTCAATATTCATTAGTCATGTGCATATTCAGATTCTCATATAGGGATATTGATATCCTTAATCTGGAGATTAAATCATCAAGAAACATGAATATATATATATATATATATATATATTCACAACTCTCAGAATATATATATATATGTGTATATATATATATAGAGATAGATAGACAATATTCACAGCTCTCTCTCTCTCTCTCTCTCTCTCTCTCTCTCAAGCTGTGTCCTATTTATACCAAAACATCCTTAAAGATTAGTCTTTGGTATATGTTACAATAACACTTAATATAATTTTTTTTAATGTACTGACAGTGTAGTTCTTGTGAGATTATTTTCCCCCAAATTATTATTATTTTTTTGTTTAAAATGATTAAATCAGATAGTTTCTTTGCCAAGCATTCACATATGAATCCTGGGTTATAGTGTTATTTATTTTATATACATTACTTTCCCAATGAAGCATATTGTCTGAATGTTATATACACAGGGAGGAGCCAAAAAAAAAACAGTATTTATAAAAATTGTGTACTTATTCTTAAATGTTTAAACTTCAGTCACCTTCAAAGTACTCTCCCTTTGATGCAATACACCTATGGAGATGCTTTTTCCACTGCTCAGAACAGTTCTGAACTCATTGACTTTGCTGCCTTTTAGTGCTTCTCTGCCATTTTTTGTTTTACCTCTTCCACATGGGCAAAACATTTCACTTTGAGGACTTCTCTCACCCAGGAAAACAAACAAACAAACAAAAAAGCCCTCAGGGGCAAGATTGGGAGAATGGGGAGGGTAAAACACGGGGCCCATGCCATCTTTGGTCAAATACTGCTGAACACTCAGCGTGGTGTGTTCATAAGCACTGTCATGCTGCACATTGTTTATGAAAATCATCTACCATGAATGGGTTAATGTGCTGTACAAGTCTCCAAAAGCATTCACTCGAGCCTAAGCAGCCTCTCACAAAACCACCAGCTGTTGCTCTGATGCACATGGGTTCCTAGAACACTCACCTACAGGGGGCAGCCTGTGTTATGAGGGACCTGCTCTTGAAAAGACAATTCTTTTTCTTTGAGGGGGGGAGGGTGTGGGGGGACCCCCTCATATTTATCTTTATCCAATGTCTTTAAGTAAAGATAAAACTTTTCACCTAAGAAGTTGATCAGTCACAGAAAAAAACAACATCCTGGAGATTTATTGGGAAAAAAAAAAGTCATGCTATGTTAAATAGTAGTGAAAAGAAGAACTGTTCTATTACTGAGCTAGCACAGGAGTTTAATGTTTATAAAACAGACTCTCTTTTAGAAAACTTTGTATTTTGTGTCGTGCTCTGTCCTAGAGGCCATATTAAAAAGATGTTCCTAAGCACAATGATATAGGTACAAACTCTAGCTCCTAAAAGTCAGCTTGTCATTGGAAAATTTAATTCTCTGTTGCTGATACTTGTGAGTTACTTTGGTCCTTAGATTATGGAACTTAAAAGGGAAGAACTACAGATTAAAAAGCAAAACTTGATAATGTATTATAAATTTTACAGAGATTGAATTTGCTTTGCTGATCCCTCCATTTTCTAAATGAGTATTTTTAAGTTGTCTGTTAAGTCTAGAATTGGAGGAGTTTGTGCTACTTGGAGCACATCTTGCACAGTTATTAATATTACACTATCTCATAAAATGAAGCAGGCACAGATGTTTCCAAAATTAAGAATAGCATATGCAAAAGAAGGTCACATTAGTTTCAATGAAGTAAGCAAAGTCTCCCATCTGAAAGGACCGTCTGGCAATTTCTAACTGACCCACTGGAAGAGTACAATGAGGTTGCGCCACCTAGTGGTTGTGATTTAGAGTCTCCTCTAATAAATTCAAATGATTCTTGGCAAATACTGCCTTTGAATACTAATATCAGCTTATGAAAATAATTATAAATCCATTATCTTATTTGATCCTAAAATTTTATGAGAAATTAGTAAAATTAGTTATTATTTCTATTTTATATGTGGAGAGAGAAAGAGTAAAGGACTTGCCCAGGTTCATACAGGTATACTAACTACCATTGCTTCAGACATTTAATTCAGGGCTCCTTCTATTCTTGCACTAGATAGGATAGCAATGGTGACAGATCATGTCAGGAATGCTTTAAAACACTTCACTATTATAACTCTTCAATGCCAAAATGATGAGTCACCAATCTCAATTCTGTATCATCTTATTTTAATATTTTGATGTCTTAAAGATCTGATCTGCTTCTGTGTGTGTGGCTGAGGGATATACCTGAAACAAACCAGACCTGCATATGAAAGTGCTGAGACTGTACGTGCTATAACAATCATAAAAACCTTAATGGATATAAGTATTAAACAGATTTTTTGTAAGTAGCCTGCTTAATGGAGCAGCATATTAATTACCTTTGAAATGAAGTAGACATTTTGGCTTGCTTATATCTTTTCAGGAGAGAAAACACAAGTTCCACCCACACCTTCATCGAAACTGAACACAGCTGAAGCTCAGCTTATTACAGGAGGCTCCCAAATAACTTTCTCAGCACTGTATTTTCAATGCTATATGCTTGAGGAGTATTGAATCTCAAGGACGAAGATTTTAGCTAATCAAAATAAGACTCAGGGTAGAATAAAGGAAAGGAGGAAGGATACATCTTTCCATCTGAGATTCAGAGGATCAAACAGGACTATGAAAATTGCCCTCTGTGAGTACATCAAAGCTAATTTTAAACTTGGAAGCTTTCCATTTTAATGAAAATGAGATGATAAGCAAAAAAAGTCACAGCATGTGATTTTAAAATATATTTATAGATATATGTATGATCACCTCTATAAATAGCTTATTATGCTTTGTTGAAAAAAATGTGAGTTATGATGCAGACTACTGTATATATTTTTTAATCACGTCATCTTCAGTCTGGGGTTTGTACTAGTGAAAACAAGTTCTTACTTGGGTTTAAAGCACTTTGCAACCTAATGCTATTAAACAGTTAAGAATGAAAAATATAAAAAAATAATAGGCAACAATATATCAAATAGAAACAATAATGGTCATATTTGTTGATATCATTAAATTTATAAATGCATTTGGGATTTTTAAACTCTCCCCAGAAAGCATCTGTGTGGGCAGGGAACATAGCATTCACAAAAGCATTTTTTTTCTTTTTTAATAATTTTTTTCTTTTCCATGTTGAAACTTTGATGCCATATCTCTTGGAAAATTCCAGGAGTATTATTCCAATTCCACTTGTCTGTCCCTACTTTGATAAATTTATCATCCTTGCATTGTCAGTAAAGGAGTCTCTCCTTGGAATCACTTTTTGATTATTTCCTTTTCACTATATCGTGGGGAAATAATTATTAGAAGCACTGTACCATTCAGTGCCTTAGGTCACGACATCCTGAATTTATCCACAACTACTGGCTTCACTTTTTTTTCTTTCCCTTAATTACTTCTGCCAACTACGATTCAACAGAGATAGGAAGGTTAAAGGAAACTTTATTCTCTGAAGATTCCAGATTGGGAATAACTGTGATACCCCCACCCCCCACCCCCCTTATTTATTAGGAAATAAAACTCCAACACAAAAGCCTTTTTGGTGATGTAAACATTGCTAAAACAATGGATTAAAAAATGGTAAAGTTGTCTCTGTTTGTTTCTAGTATCATTTCTAGTTTTGAGAATTAAATTCAGCTCTACAGTGGGCCTCCATGAGATTATTCCATGAGATTATTCAATAGAATCACTGTACTTCCTCTCTTTGTTGTTGTATAATCTCGAAAAAATAAATAACTGGAATGAATAAAGAATTCTTAAACCATAATTACAGTTCTATGTCCCCATCTTACTCTTAGATATCATTGGTACTGTTGAAAAATTAAATAAAAAGAGAAAAAAAATTAACTAAGACTATCTTTTAGTTGGAAAAGGAACATTAAAATACTCATAGAGCCATCAAACTTGGTAACCCTCTACTTTATGCTAAAAACTTTAGTAAAAATTACACATTCATTCAAAAAACACCCTAAGTTCTGCCAGGAAATGCTTAAAAATCAGTGCTGGTGGAAACCCCTCCGTAACATTTTTTTCTTCACAATTAAGAAATTTGTGTATTGTGATTTTGTATACCATTAGTGACGATTCTGTGTAATTTCTGGAAGCAAATACACTGGACAAAGTTTAATCTCTTTAAAATAAAAATATTTCATTAAAAAAAGCATCTGAACATTTAATCTATGCTTAATAATATTAAGGCACTCTGTTACTTTAGAGAAAATAGATTGGTATACAATAATCCGAAGCTACTTTGAGTGGTGTATGCAGCTTTCAGTAGCCTTGAGTTCATCATCACCATCTAATCATCTAACACTCAGCCAATATCATAATTTTCATTGCCACCCAATCACATGAATTATAAGAAGATAGAATCAGAATAATTTATCATTTATTTTAAAATTTTTATCAGTTTCATTTTGTAATTTTTTTTCTCCTGAAACTAATGAAAGGCATTATAAAATGTGTCTATGCTCCTGATTTTGCTGGATCAGAGAGGAAAAAATAAAAAACAAAGCCAGTATTTCTTTGAATATAATACTAACACCATATAATTTTTGTAACTTTTGTCTCCCTAATTTTCAGTTGCTGTCTCTCTGAAAATCAGACTGCTGGATGACATAAGTGCTTTTTTCAAGGTATGGAAAACTTTTCATAGATTTCAAAGCACTCTTAGCATAGGCTGGGTGTTCATTTATTCTGCTGTTATTGTGTCTATGTGTAGGAGTCTGATGTGTGTGGTAGGGATAAGAGCAGCAAGAGAAAGGTACAGATTATAAACAATAAACACAACAATTCATCTATGTAAATACTTAAACACAAGATGCAGTGGTCAAATAACCAAAAATCAATCTCTAATCTCAAATTCTATCAAAAGATATGTTGTCAAAGGGAATAAAATAGATGCAATAAAGTGGAAATAAAATGAAGACTGCTGAAAATCCAATAGACAACTTTTCATATGATTCAAACGCCACTGTTTGGTCAAGCCTAATTTTGTTAATGTTAAAATAAAAAATAACATGTTACATAATTCAAACATAATTTTCAGAAATTATAGCACAAAATTAAATATATAAACACACTTAATGTGAAAGTGAAAGAAACCTAAATTAAGTATAGTATATTTCAATTTCATTTATTTTATTAAATTCCTTCATCAAAAAATATTACTGTCAATCATTAATTTTTTTGGAAACATAATAATTTTTTAAATCCAGGTACTTTTGCATGAGCTTTTAAAATAATTGAAGCTTACTTAGATTTATTGTGCAGTTTGAATATGAACTCTGAGTAGTGATGTTGTTTCAAAATAGCTTTATACTTGCACAGTATCTTTTACATTGCACCAGTTAAATTTATTTAAATTGCAAAATTACTGCATCTATGAGCTCATGAACAGCAACTCTATAGCTTTCTATCTTCATTTATATTTTTATCACAAACATGAGAAAGATACTAGTGGCAACATAATATTTGGAGACACATATATGTTGAAGTTAGTCAATATATTTAAAAGGGATAAGTACTACTATATATAAAAGATATAATATTATGATTATTTTATGATGACAGTTTGTTCTATGTAATATGTGTGTACTGTGCTATAAAGATAATATTAAAAATTAAATAGGTATCAGCACATATACTTTAGCTAACAGAAATTAAGCACCCCAAATCGCTTTCTTTGGGATTTTCTAAGATACCTATTGCTTGCATTATGCAACTTAAACCTTTCTTGTATGTTATTAAATTAAGGGCAGGGATGCATACACATATATCCTCAGCATGGAGCCAAAGAAGACACTCAACATTGCCAAAGTTCCTTCTACTATGACACATATTGCTCTTTATATCACTGTTCATTTAAAAATTTACTTTGCCTCTAGACTAACCATTGGTCACAAGAAGACTTATTCACTATTATATCCCCAACTCCTAGAACATCAATTGCACACAGTCAAGTCTCAATCAGTATTTGTTGAAAGGAGGCATGAATAGATAAAATAAATCAGATATATGGGAGAGTTTAAATTAGGAATTTTGCATTAAGGAAAATGAGTTTTTGATGTGCAAAAAAAATTCATCATGAATTTAAGGAGCAAACATCCTTTTTGAGATTAAAGTAGGGAACTATTTAATTTAAATAATGACCTTTTAAAGCATTTGTAAGAACATGACATCTCAAGAAAAAATCATCTATTTTGTTTTATTTTATCACATTTAAATTAAATGTATAAATTTTGTGTATTGGGTTGTTGGCACAATACCCCCTTTTTTTCCATATACTTTTGTAAGGGAAGAAGGTAATTTGGAATTACCCAATTGGGAAGCCATTTTGCTGAAAGTTTCCTGACTGTTAAAAGAGAAAATTAAGTAAATTAGGTGATGAGAGAAAGTATCTACTAATTATCTACTTGTTTTTACATTGGGATATCATTTATTTTCATGCATAGTCATCTAACATTGATAAATACATCAAGCCACTGTTGTTCTTGGCATAAAGTGATTTTCTCTCTTATTTTTATTACAAATGAAGGTATAAAAATGTTGGAATCTGTCACCTAAGTCATTAGTTCTGTTACTTCTAATGCATGTTGTGCTTTTCATATAGATTAACCATCCCCAAGTAGAACATTTGAGGTGTGATCAAAAAACATGGGGAGGTAAAGGGGGAGGACTTGGAGGGCATGGGGAGGGGACATTAAATGTAAAAAAAACAACAAAAACACAGTGAGTCAGCTCAGAAACTATGTAGTTGTTGCCAACCAATGTCACTCCAATAAATTTAACATGAAAAAAATAAAATTAAAACAAAACAAAACACGGTGAACGTTTATATTAAAAGGTGGTGATGGAGGAAGAGCTGATTCTGGGCGGTGAGCACATAATGCAATGCATAGATGATGTAATGTAGAGTCTTACACCCAGAAACTACGTTGCCAACCAATGTCACCCCAATAAATTTAACAATCAAAAAATTATTACAGTAAAATACACATTGCCATTAATCTCCCTCAAAATGTTTCCCCTCACTATAGAACCTATGGAGATTCTATAGGTCATGCCTGATGGGTATCTGGAGCTTTGACCTCCACCCCGTGCATATATATTTCCAAGTGTGCAAAGGGAAAGAAAATCACGTGCTACCTAATACCAGGGACTACACAGCCAACAATGAGTAGGCCCTTCAGATAAGGAGGAGGTACTTTGGGACCTCAAGTGAAGGAGAAAAATTCCTATGTAACAACGGTGAAGAGGAAAGAAACATTAACAAGGTCATCAAAAATCTCTTCCTGTACTTGAAACTCAGAAACTCGGAGAGCAGCAGTATTATCCATCTTCAACTCAAAATAAATAAATACATAAATAAACATATGACATTAGTCTAAAAATTAAATAGCATCTCTCTCTCCTTCTCTCTTTCTCCCTCTCTTCCCCTCCCTCTGTTCCTGACCTCTTCCTTTTTCTGTTTGGTAGAACTTACACCGACAACCATGGTACCTGCAGATCACACAGAGCTTTTTTTAGAATGGGATCAAACTTCAGACACAGGTTACCGATTTCCCAACTTTTGGCAAAACCCTAGGAAGCAGGGGACACTATCTTGCCAAGTGTCGCTAAATGGCTGGACCTACATGCTGCCTACATACTTGAATGAAAAGGGGAGCAGCCTCTTGGGTTTGGGTAAATTTTCAACTTTTAGATTTAGTGAAATATTGCTGTGCTTTAAAAATTATAACCACAACTCATATTCATCGGCAAATTGTTTCACGAATCTTCTGTAGCCAAAGCTTTCTCTCCCCCAACACAGTGCTCTTCAAGTGGTTCTTGTTCATTGTTCACTGTGTACCATGTTGACAAAGCAGTCTAGCCGAATCACTTTGCTCATCTATTAGAAGATTTTTGCCCATCAAATTCCCAGTTTTGTAGACATGGCACGGTTTATGTATAGGAGCACTTTAAATTGAATACAGTGTGGGTTGTTTTTTTTTTATTTATGTGAATCCTGAGCTATTTACAAGTATAAGAAAGTAGCATGCCATGCTCATCACTCACCATGGCCTCTAGAGTGCCTAGCATTTGGCCATAATTGAACAACTACTTAGCAATTAAAGTATTCTTTATAAATGCAATAGGTGGGGAATTTAACTTTCAAGAGGGAGCTCCAAAGCAATTTTACAGATAGAGTGGTCAAAAGTAATAAATATTAATGGAAGGCAGGTAATTGAAAATCAAGTGGCATTTTGTTTCGACTTCTCCCATATTTCCAACGGTTAGAAAGAAAAAAAGAGGACAGACAAGGAGGAGTAAATCAAGTAAATATAAGAAGGCTCTGCTGAACTGAGTGGTCATCACCACTATTTTGTATCTTTGTAACTATCAAAACACATGCTTATTTTTACCTTTAAACTTCAACTATCTTTTTATTGTTTAATATTACAAGTAAACTTACAATGGCAACAAATAGTTAACAGCAAACTCGGTTCCGTACTTTCTCTGAATCAAAAACAAGTGGTCTTTGTTTATTAGTTGCTTTGTTATATCTGTGAACCTGTTGATGTACCTAACACATTTTTGTGTGTTTATCATTAACTAGAAAAATGTCTTCATAAATTAACATTTTCAGTTTCAAATTTTTCCCTGACTCTAGGCAAATGTCTGCAATTTCTTATGTGTATGTATGTATACAGTGCTGATATTCTACAAGTACTACAAATATTTCCCTAATTAAACTGGTCATTCCTTTCTCCTACCAATATAACCACCATCACCACAGAGTATCTCTTGATAGGGTACCTTGATTGACTTTTTAGGAGGCTTGTATTCTGTGTAAGTGTGAATGTGTGTGTGTGTGTGTGTATGTGTATACATATGTTTGGAAGTCAAGAAACTGATCAATGATCCCAGTGAGAAGAGGTTTGCCATACGATATCTGGAGAGAAGACTGCATTTTATAGGCTCTGGTTTTGATGTTGTAGGTACATAGTTTTAGCTTCATGATAGTGTCCTTCCATTTCTGCCCAACTACAATTGAATATTCTGAGATGTGTGCTCTGAAATAAGAACCTATTACCCACACTAACTCCATCTAAGGATGGCTGTCCATTTTGTATTTCTAAAGTGCTATATATACCTAAACCTCCTCCTATGCTAATACCTGAAATATCAATGTGATGCATAACTTTGTATAGATTTCCCACCTATTGATCAATTTCCTGGCTCATCACGCCATCTGACATCTCAGACTTGCGTGAAGGTCATGTTTTAGAATTTTGTTCACTTAGTGAGGGTTGTGGTGGTAAACTCCGCTTTTATTGGACTGAAAATATTTTTACAGAGCCCTCCCTGAAACAAGTTGAATGGTTATACACTTTTAAGAGTTAATTACTTTTCCTGATCATTTTGTCTCCTGGTTTCCACTGATGCTTTCAGGTGTCAATTAGTTTGACAGTGGTTCCATTAGGTTAGTTTTAAGACTTTTTGCTTTGCAGTTTTATTATGATGCCTTCAGGTATGAATATCTTTTTGTCTTTGTTGAAATTTGGTGAGCCTCCTGAATATGAGCATTGGTAGGTTTTACTGATTCTGCAAAATTCTCACCTATCTTTAATTTTTGCATCTTATCAATTTTCTCTTATGAGCAACTTTCACTATCTTATGCAAGGCCCTTATCAGTCTACCATCCATGCCTCTTTTTCATATTCTTCATCTCTCTCTCTGCTTTTTAATCTGTATGGCACTCTATCACCTTCCTTAGTAGTAGCTACAATTTTCAGATCATTTTATATCATATATCAAAACACTGTTCCTCAACTTGTGCTTCATGTTAAATACTGAAGTTGTACCTTAATTTCTCAATAAAATGAACTGGTCCCTTTATCTCAATCACCAGAATATTTCAAAAACCTAGCCTCATTTTCAAGCTCTGCTTTTTCATTACTTGACTTTATTTAGGAAATATCAAACTCCAAATTATTACCTTACCTACAGCTTTGTATTGTTCTACACTCAGATTCCCTACTCCAACTGTACCAGTCCTTTAACCTCATGGAAGCTTCTTTATCCTTATCCAGGTTTGTCATTTCTTATCAGTATTACAAAAGCAATTCCCCTGACCTGAATCAGTCCTTGAATCAGTCCTCAATTCAGGTTCCTCTCCCTTCCTGACACAAGAATTATATTTCTGTAACAAAACTGTGATCATCATTCCCTCCTCAAGCTGTTGATTCAGTAGTTTCCTATCACTTCATCATGAAGTACCAAAGGCCCTTAACAGTCTAAAACTAGACTACATGTCCAGCTCTTCTTGTCCATGTGCTTCATTATTCTCCTGGTATGCAAACTGAACTATTTGTAGTTATTGTATATGCGATTATTTTTCTGTTTCTCCAGTCTAGGGTATTCTACTGGAATACCCTCCTTAACTAGCCACAACTCACCACCCACATGCATGTGTGCACGTGCACCCATATTTGTGCATAGGCAATGCTTGCGCATGTGCACGTGTGCACACACACACATACACACACACCCACATTTTCCCTCCTAATTAATTCCTGTTTGTCATTTTAGAATCCACTTAAGTGTCACTTCCCCCTGGAAAGAGTGAATCACAAGTCAATTATTTTTGCTGCAAATCATCCTATTTATACTTCCAGCCTACAATTTGCAAGTAATCTATTGTATTTATCTTCCTCCTCTTCCCCTGCCATTAGATTGCTGGTGCCTTATGAGTAGAGAGTATTTTTTATCTTCCTGTGTTTGGTACCCAGGATAGTATCTTCCATGCTGCTGGCATTAAAAAAAAAAAAAGTCACAGTCAGTACATCAGAGGACCATCCTTCTTACTGTAAAGCTATCAACATTTAACTTATTCTCTCCTTCCTCTCTCCTATAGCAATTTAATTTGCAAAGAACACAAGTATGCTTTTGTTAGCTTTGAAATCCACTCTTAGTTTGTTTTTACTTACTTTTGCATCTGCTATTCATGACATATTCAAGAAATTAGAATGACCCATTTCATATCCAATGGCCAATCTGCAGTCACGTCATATGCTAGAAACCAACTGAATTCGGACTACAGATAAAAAAATATAAAATGCATGATGGAGAAGCTTTCTAACAAATAAAAGCACTAGGCATATAGTACCTTAAATAATAAGATATGCTGCATAACTCAAAGATTAATTCAATCAGCATTACATAAATGTTCTGTGAAAACTGAATTACCTCCCATCTCAGTTTGAGATAACATCCTGTCATCCATCATCACTGGGAAAATCATGGGTGCCTCAGTCCAATTCACATTGAGGTAATTATGCCTAGCTAATAAGAAATGTCAAGGAATAAATATATGATACAACACTAATTTTATACATATTTTAAGCCTGATGCTAAAACTTGTTATAGCCTTATCCAGAAGGAAAATAATAATAATAAAGATGATGAAGAAAGGACAAATAAGAAATCTACATACAGATGCCAGGATAGCTCAGCTGTTGAGCATTTGCTTGCCTTTCAATGATGAGGTCTGGGGTTCAATTCCCAGCTCTGGTCTGTGCAAACCCATATGCAGAACTGCAGTGAAGCTGGTAACCTCTGGGATGCCTTGGCAGTGAAGGTTCTCACCTCCCAGGTGGGAAGCTCCCAGTTCAGTTCCCATCCTATAAGGCTCCACATCCACCTGAGTGGAACGAAACCATGTCACAACTAATGATATAAAACTAGAAAGACTGCTCTGGGCCTTCCTCCCTTCTCTTCTGTCCCCTATCTCCTCTCTCCTCTCTCTCTTACAATAAAAAAATAAGTAAATAAATAATCTACATAAATTCCTTAAGTTTTCTCAATTCTTCAATCTAATCTATAATTTTATGATTTGGATTCTGTCCATGGCAATAATCTTTTGAAAAATTATACTGAAACATTATTAAAGTTATTTCTGTTCCAAGAGAGGATAAATTTAAGAATCCCCATTAGGTAGAAAAGGAATGAGGTTACATTACAGAACAAAAGCTTATATCATTCCACTAAAATTGAATCCTTTCTGTTGGTATTTTGGGGCATGGAAATCTTCTGATTCATGTTTTTTTTTCCTCTACCATAATGGCAACCACTCTTCATTTGCTCCGTGTCCCATGACCTGGTCATGACAGCCTAATTAAGGTTGTTGATGAATGTGCTAAAGGTAACCATGGTTACAGATACACCAGAAAACATACATACAGTATCGTGGGCACTAAATTCAACCAGTTAGCAGTGTAACTTACTTCCAGGATATATCTCTGTGACAAAATAAAGCAACAAATAAAGGATATCATCTACTAAACCACCACATTTTATTTAGCAGACTTTAAAAATTATTGAGGGCATTAACGGTATTTTTAATAGGAAAAATTAACTCAATGGTCATATAAAATAGCATAGGAAGTATGTGAGAATGATATTTTTAAATGAGTTTGTTTTTTACCCATTGTAATCTCATTTTTTTTTTGCCAATGTGTTTCATGCAGTTCTTAAGTACTATGTCTACTAAAAGTTATTTGAAAATAGAATTAATGTCACTAAGTTCCTTTTATTACATTCTATGATTTTAAAGATTCTAAAAGTTTAAATTGGTAAATTAACAAGAAATTGTTGTGTAGAAATTTTGTAAGATTTTATTTTTAAGAACTAAGAGGAAGGTAATCTGTATGTGTGAACATATTCCAATTGAATGATAATGAATACTATAAATAGTTGTAAAAAGATAACCTCATTTTTCAGGGGCTCAATGACTATGTATAAAGCAGAAAACAATTTTAGCTCAACTAAACTAGGACTCTGCAATGTCAGGATAGATATATTTGAAAGATTTTAGAAATGAAAATAAATAGTCATTTAAAGTTAATTCATAAATCAATTTAGTATTTAAATTTTTTTTAAGATTAATTTTATTTTTTTTTTGACAGAGACAGAAAGAAGGGGGAGTGCCCAGAGCAGTCTCCACAGTTATACATAATCAGTTTTTTATATGGTTTTGTTCCCCACAGGTGGGCGGGGGCCACACAGGGCAGGAACCAGGCTGGGGGCCTCCCACATGGTAGACACGCCCCCTTGAGCAGGGGTCTGAACTGTGGGCCTTCCACCTGGGAAGCTCACCCCAGAGAGAACTAAACTGGACACTTCCCACATGGGAAGCACACCCCAATTCAGCAGATGGGTCTGTGCAGGCCGGGGCCAGGATCTGATCCTCAGTCCCTGAGGCTGCAATGTGAGCATTCAACCCTTTGAGCCATCCTGGCTTCCCCTAAGTTTTTTGATATTTGTACATATTTCACTTTAATATGTCTAACTATGCAAGTTTATATTAATTAAATCACTAGATTAATGCAATATATATTTCCCTCCCACTTACTGTGACACTAAGTACTCAGTTTGAATGATTCCTTTTCACTAAAAAACAAATTATCCTGGTGTTATACAGGCATCATCTCATAGTTTCATAGTAATAAGCCCTTACACGAAAATGTACTGCAATATTTTATACTTGGAGAAAGTGTTCAACTATGTTTAGAGGTAATAAATTAAGTGGTTATTTTCATAACTTAGCACATACAATTCACTCATCAGTGCCATAGGGAATAAATGTTCCTTTCTATGTCCACAGGTAAGAGCCCTAAATAGAATACTGATAAAGTAAAATTGTTTTATCCCATAGCCAAAAAGACCATCAAAATGTATGTAGTGGACATCACTACAGCACGAAAAACACATAATTAAACTACCCTTAACAAATAAGAATCCAGTTAATTTTTTAAAAAAAGATCTTTTTTTTTTTTTTTTTGAAAGATGAGGGAGAGGGAGAGAGAAGGGAAGAGAACTCACAGTAGTTTTCATGGTTGTATATCATTAGTTGTGACATAGTTTCATTCCACACAGGTGGATGTGGGGCCACACAGGGAGAGGACTAAACTGGGGACCTCCCACATGGGAGGTGAGAACATTCACCACTATCCTGGTGGTCACCAGTTGTTTCACAGTTCAGCATATGCATTTGCATGGGCCAGAGCTGGGATTTGATCCCCAGACCTCACAGTTCCAAAGCAAGTACTCAACCTGCTGAGCTATCTCAGCATCCTTCGTTAATTTTTAATAGACTTAAAAGCAAAAAGACCAAACAAACACAACAACAAAAACTCCACAGACACTTAACTATCAAGATAATAGTCTTTTTTAAATGTTTAACTTTATACTACAGTTTTACCAGTTACATGTGTTAAAATTTCAGTATCATTAGCTTAAAAAATACATTAGTTTGCTTGACATTAGGAAAAATTTCATATTTTATTATTGTACTAAAAGCTTTTTTTTAATATTTAACATTCTATATGACATTTCAGTCAGCCTCACCTTCACTTTTTTATAAAAAAAAGTCTTGAAGATGGCATCAATAATCTAATTAACAAATTTAATAATAAATTCTCAGTTATCTTACTAGAGCTCTAGCATTTGCACAACTAACTCTTCCTTCCCCTAAAACATTTTTTTTTCCATTTAGCCTCCTGGATAGCGCACAGCCCAGCAGTCCTATTCATTCTCTACTTCTTGTTTCTCCCCAGAACCAGACTTCTTAGTGTTGTAGTGGGCCAGGTCTCTATTCTTGGTCCTCTTCTTTTTCTACTCTTCTGTGATCCAAACCAATGACATGGCTTTAAATATCCTGTTTATGTTGATGACTCCCAAATGTCACTAAAAACTCTCTGTAGAAGCTTACGGCCGCATGTTAACTTCATGCCTAATAGACATCTCAGAAAAGCACATCCACAACTGAATCCTCACCCACGAAGTTTTCTTTATTGCAGTTAGTGGGATTCCATCCTTCCCGTTTTTAGCACAGATCCCCATTCTTCTTTTCTCACACATATCCCCACTCTCCATATGTCTTCCCTGTTGGTTCTACCTTCCAATTACACTCACAGTACGACCACTTCTCAGTCTCTTCTCCATCTTATCTGAGCCCCTCTTATGTCTCAGTTGGGACATCTGAACTGGTCTCCATGTAAACTCTTGCCAACCTTCCAGAAGTCTACTTTCAACATTGTCACCAATACAAATCAGATCACATCCCCTTTCTGAACAAAAACCTCTGTTATTACTCATTTCATTCAGAGAAAAAGCCAACGCCATTATGATGACCTGCAAGGCCTTATGTGATCTTCTTCACTCCCCACTACTCCCCAAACTCAAATCTATGAGCTTCTTTCTTATAACTCTTCCCTGAACAGATTTCTCTCCTGCTACACACATCTCTAACTTATGGCTGGTTTTATACTTTGCTATAAAAACAAACACAAGAAAATGGTTCCCTTGGATATGTTAGATGAAGTTGTGGTATCCTTTTCACCCAGTGTGAAATTCTGTAGTCGTCCTTATTTAATTTGATCCTACAACAGTTTTCTGTAAGCACTGTTGCAGTTTCCCAAGGGCACCCTGAATCTGAAGTTTATGTGCCCAGGTGACCCTGTCCCCCTTCTTCACACCCTACCTTGCCACTTTGGTTTCATCAGCTGACTACACAGACAACTCAGGTCAAAGTGGAACAACAGTGGGCAAGTGAAACAGAAAGCAAAACGAGGTAGCTGTATTCAAAGTTATCCCTGTCAGACTTAGCACTAATTTTCTACACATAATATAAACAGAAAATTATCATAATAAGCAACCATTGTGACATATCACTGTGTTTACTAACTCCAAGGCTGTGAAGGAGATTTCTAAAGACAGACAACTGAAGACATACATTGTGAGTATCTTGATAAGATTGTTTTCTTGAGCAAAAGTTTTGTTTTTCACTAAATGGGCACTATAAATATTGTGACTGCAGGTTTCCATATAAGCTTTGCTGCACCAAAACTAAAAGATAAATTTGTCGATCATTTTTTAAAAGTATGAAGTAATTAATGCATGATGATTCTTTAGAAAATGTAATTTCCCCCTCCCTGTCCTAGTTCTAAATTCTAAGGATAACCTGCAACTGAACACTTTACTTGGTGAAAATATTTTGCTCTCCTACATTGTTTTTATATAAATGTATATGCTGTTTATTAACTATTTAAAATAACAGAGATATTTGTTTTTTGTTTCATTGTTTATGTCACTAAGCAATTTGAGCCTCAGTTTCTCACTAATGCAAGGATTTAAACAAAGATTTCTAGGATTCTTAATGCCAATGTGAAGACAGAGAAATAATATAAAGGAAAGTGAAATATTAATATGCTTGGTTCAACTAAGTTTTCAAGCAAAATTTAGTGCTCAGAGTTACTTTTTTAGATTTTAAAGATTTATTTTTATTGTTTTTGACAGAGAGAGAAAGAGAGATACAGAGACAGAGAGAAGGGGTAGGGCCCAGAGCAGTCTCCATAGTTGCACATCATTGGTTTGTTTTTCCACACAGTTTCACTCCACAGGTGGGCATGGGGCTGCACAGGGCAGGAACTGGGCCAGGGTCTCACCCTGGTGAGAACTGAAGTGGGGGCACTCCCCAGTTCAGCATATGGGTTCACACGGGCCAAGGCCGGGATTCGATCCTTAGTCCCCAGGGCTGCAAAGCAAGTGCTTAACCCGCTGAGCCATCCAGACTTCCCATGACTTTTTAAAATTTTAATTCTTGCCATTTTCCTTTTAGAAAAAAAGTCAAGTATCTCCATTAGAAGCAAAATTAATTTGTGTAATTTCTTTGGATATTGGAAATAAGATCTTTACAGAAAATGTAGGATACTAAAATTATTTTAAGGTAGGAGAGTCTCCCAATCAAAGAGCTATAAAATCATAGAAGATAATTTGAATTTTTGAAAAATCTCCTTTTTATATAACAAAAACTTTATTTTTTTGTTTTCTGTTTTTGTGTTTTTAGTGATGGTAGGATGAATGACTTTCTTTATTAGATACTTATCTTCATACCATATATCCAATGTAAATAACATTTTTTTTAATTATAAAAATATGTGGTCATGTGGACATTTGTATCAATAATTGTTTTTTTTAATATAAATGGTGAATCACATATTAACTGAAAAACTTACATTGGTAGTTGAAATAGTTTCCAATTGATTTTGAAATCACCCTTTCTAAAGTTCCTAGAGCATGGTACAGCATATACTGCTGAACCATCCACCAAATAAAGAGAGATTATTTTATTTTATTTTATTTTATCTATCCAAAGAATAGACATGCAGGGCTTAAAGAGAAAAACAAAAACAGTACCACAGTCCTGTTGAGTTGTGCTTTCTATTTTCAACTACTAAGCTATTTCTAGGATTTGGAAGGCCCCTGAACTGCTTCCCCCTTTGATACATTAGTGAAAACCAACACCCATGCAGTTTCACTGCTACTGTTGGGGTGGGTGGGGTGAGGGGGTGCAGAGGAGCTTGGGCTGATGTGAGGCAGGGCTTCAATTTTCCTAGGAACCTGCCTCCACCCTGGGAAGTTACTGAGTTCTGTGTATCTGATACCTAGATCATTAAATCAATTAACCTTTGTTGGTTTGTTTCCATTTGCAAAACGGTGTTGCAACACTCAGGAGTAGTGATTACATAAAGCAGAGGTTCCTGAGTTAATGACAGAATTATTTCTCCCTTCCCCACCCTAAGACTTACACAACTGATGACACTAGAATCAGGAACAACTCTGTTTTGTGATATCTAAGTTGCGCTCATGGAGAGTCCGGGACTCTCTGCCCTTTGAGACTCCATGCATGAAATACTCTATTAGAAATCTAACAGCTTTTCATTTATAATTTAGCCATGGCTCATCACCTACCTCAGAGGAATAGTATGAAATTTAATGAGGTTGGGTCTAGGATGCTATGAGCTTCTTGGAAGACAGACAGCCTATAAATAGTACACTAAATACTGGAATGATCTCCTGAGTTTTCACTTTCAGATCAGAACAATTTTTTTTTAAGTTCTAATAGCTTCAAAATCAGAACTATGTCATATTTTAAAAGCTTTGCTTTTATACATCCCTTTCCATATTAATATACTAAAACACTTTTTGGAAAACTGAATTATGTGGCATTGATATTTCTTATATTTTTATGTTTATAATTACATATTCCTTTACAAGCCAATAAACACTTTGTGAGACCCTAAAACACAAGGGGTGGCCAAGACATTCCTGGAATGGGGGGTTATGGGAGCGGTGGAAGTACTAGTGCACACAGTTTGATTGTGTGACTTGATATTAATATATGTGCCAAATTTCAGCCTATTTTGGTCCATGTTCTTTCAGACATCACCTAAAAAGTACATCAAACATGAAGAAAACCCCAAGTTGGATAAAACTGAATTTTGCACCATTGAGTTCTCCATAAAACAAGGAAAAATACCTCAAACCATTTTGGAAGGGATGTTAGCAGTTCACAAGGACTACTGCCCTGAGAAATCATGGTTTACTAGTAGCACAGCCTTTTCAAGCAAGACAGAGAGCAGATTGAAGACGACCTTGGTCCAGGACACCCTGTTGAGGCCCCTTCCTCAGATACTGTCAAAAAAAGTTGAAAACTTGTAGTGGAAGATGCCAGAATGAATACAAAACGGTTTGCAGAAATGTTTGAGTATTACCTACAGCCATATTAAATATTCCCCATCAACATCTAAAGTGGTCAAAAGTCAGTACAAGACAGGTACTGGGAATGCTCACACCACTTCAAAAACAACAGAGCGTTGAGTGTTCACAACAGTTTCTGGACCTCTGAAGAGACAACAAAGATGAAGTTTTAAACCGGATTCTCACTGGAGATGAAACTTGGGTTCATTATGATGAGCCTGAGTCAAAGCAGGAATTCTTGCAGGGGCATGAAAAGGGTACCCCGCCCCCTAAGATGTTCAAGGTGTCACAATTGGCTGGAAAAATCATGGCTACTGTTTTGGGGGATATGGAGGGTATCTTCCTGATCAATGGCAAGGATAAGGGTGTCACAGTAACTGGAGAGCACTATTTCAGTCTACTGAAACAGTTCAAACAACCTGTGCAGGAGAAAAGAAGAGGGAAATGGACCAAAGGGGTGCTGCTTTTGCACAACAACGCACCAGTGCACAAGAGCAATGTCGCGCTGACTACTCTTCACCACAGTGGCTACCTTACATTAAACCACCCTCCCTACAATCCAGACCTGGCTCTGTTTGATTATTTTTTGTTTCCAAATATGAAAAAGAACAGCTTTGAGAGAAGAAATTTACAGATGATGAAGATGTTAAAGCTGAAATTTGAGGGCAAAAATAAACAATTTTTTTTCAAGGGTATAAATAAACTTAAAGAAAGATCTGAAAAGTGTATTAAGGTTAAGGGTAAATATATTGAAAGGGAAAAATGCCGGTAATAAATAGATTTCTTTTACCCTTCTTCCCCTTTCATTCCCCAAATTTCTTGACCAGCCTTATACTATAAATGTGTATTAACACCATCCTAGGCCCAAGATCCATAAGAAGGGAAGGGAGAAGATCTAAATCTAGTTTTCAGGACATACTCAGTATAAATGGGAAATGCTAGTAATACCTTTGTTTATGCAAGATTTGTGCATTTTTGCATTTATTTATTACTTTTTGACTAATAACCTGTAAAATTAGTTACTATTGAAAAGATAGTGAGGAAAAGTTTATATCACAGAACATGATTTAATGTTACAAAATGTCACACTTTGAATGTTACTTTAAAACTACTTTATACATATTCGCCTCAGCCCCAGCTTTAATCACAATAAATGCAAACAGGGACATGTGATGCAAGCACACAGTATTAGTGGAGCAAACCATTCAATACCACGTGAATGAATCGCTGGGGCCTTAAAGTATCGGATTCCCTGAAAGAGCACAGAGCTGCGACATGAACAATCGAACATCTGTTATTTACAACAGGTTTACAAGTGGAGCTTATGTGAGCTCATCACAAAGATTTACCAACACAACCACGTTTTTTAGAGATGAAATGCACAGCAGTATACTCATCTCCCTCATTTCCACAGTGTTTTCTGTTAATGTTCATGCACTCAATGCAGGATCCAAAAGCTAAGGCAGCAATTATTGGTTCCTTTCTTGGAGAAAAGCTAGTGAGGAAACGCAAAAGTGCTTTGGGACATAATGCAAGTCAGAACAAACATGAGTGCATTCCCTGAGTCCCATTTCAGTATCCAGCCTCCTACTTGCTAGCACTGTGCAGTTTTATTATTCTCTCTAGATCATGAAATTGTGTGGATAATGAGACTGCAAATTCTCAAGTGATGAAAGCTTGACTCAACTTAAATGATGTTGAGAATTATTTGGTCTCATCCTATGATTTTTAATGATTCACAGTAAATGCAAAACAGTTGCTTTGGAATTCTCTTTCAGGAGACGAATCCTTTGGATTTCACTAGATGATGGTGTGAAGTCACAAGTTCATGCTTTCACTTTAGAGTCACTCCTTAAAGTTACTCATAAAGTTTAGTGAATTGGAGACCATCTGAAGAATTATTTGTTTTGCATAAAGGTAATCTATTATATGAAAGAATGGACTTATACAGATATCAACAAGGTGAATTTAAGTAAAATTATGGACTGCATCTAAAGAGAGTATGATCTTGTGACTAATAAAGTAGTCATACTCTTAAAAATATTCTCACATACACACAGAGACACAGATACGCACACACACTCATAAGAACATAGAATAAGTGTGAGTCACTTATTATCCTGTCATTTTCAAGATACTTTAAGTGAATATGACATAAGAGACAAAGGTCTCTAAGAAAGATGGGGCTACAACCACCAGTTTGAGCCTGTTTTCTTGTGTAATAAGAAGGTATTGATAGAAGGTAAAAGAGGTAATGATATTTTTTCTATGGGGCTGTTATTGTTATATATATATAGTAAATTAACTAAGATATACAAAATGCCCAGTATTGTTCCTACTACACAGAAAGTGCTTCTAGTAGTGACTAATTATATAACCTTGTTTTCCTGGTATTGTGTGAGGGATATGACAATTTCACTAGTCACTAAGACCATGCTCTCTTTAGGTGCATGTCATAATTTTGTTTAAATTTACCTTGTTATTTTTTTTATCTCAGTCCATCCTTCTGCATAATAGATTGACCTTTACATAAATCAGCTAATTATATTCAGATGGACTTAGATTTACTAAGAAAAATCCATACAAATTAAACATCCAGTGATCAATAGTTACATGAAAATATGAACAAATTCTTCAGTAATCAAAGAATAGTAGTCAGTATCATGTAATATTTCTTGTCATATGACTAGGGTATGTACCAAAGTGTTAATAGTGTTCATTACTGTGTGATGGGTAATGTATTGTTTTTTCTTATAATTTTCTGAGCTTCACTTTTAAAAAATAATTTTAAAAAATTTGTAACAAAAAGAAAAAATACCTTACTTCTGTTTTTTTGGGGAAAAAAAATGCATTGAAGATATATACCTTGTAGACTTGTGAGAATTTAAATTGAATCAGGCCTGTGAAGCCCCAAACATGGTGTCTGGCAGTAAAGGCATTCGGACAACTTGAGTTATTCTCCTACTCTTATTAAGGTTCCAATCTCCACTGACCATACACTCATCAATGAACACTCTTTAAGTCTACTAACCAGCTGTGAGTCATCACTAAACATAGTATCCAGTCCTTTCTCCAATACATTCATAAGTGTGTCATGAGACTTTCTCAGATAGTTGCTAAAATTGAGGAAGATTTGTTACTGTAATACCTTTCACATTTTGTTGAACCTTTACCTTTTAGAAAACAACAAGACATGCATTATTTTAGGAGGTAGGCTCTGGTTGAGGGCTTACCTGCAGTGTCTAGCACAGGATATGGAACAGAGTGGGTACACAGTACAGACCTGGTAGGTGAAAAAGTGGTTCTACAATCAACTACAATTAGGCCAGGGTTATTCTTATTACCATTTTGTAGAAAAGGAAATGGATAACCACAGAGAAGATACTGGTCAAGAAGAGTCAAGGTTGCCCTGCTTGGGTATTTGCTTACATTTGACATCACTTCCAAATAACTTGGAAATTATTGCATTTTTTTAAATCTATGGTTCTTTCACATTATTCTTTGTTTCATTTCTCCAAAAAACTCTACTTTGTTTTTTCTTACAGCCACTGCCAATGGTATCAAAACAGTAGTTCGGTCAATACTTTCCTTCTCCATAAACTCACAAACTAACCTCTGGCAAGCTAACACTGTTTTAAAATTCTCCACAGAAAACTTTTTTTCGAGGACACCATGGGCCTGCTAATTATCCTCCCAATGCTCGCTCACCAATGTCTGACATTTTTCACCACCTCATCATCCTTTTCTCTCCCTCACCCCTCCCTTTTCCTTCATTGGCTCTTGTATACACATATGTTTATTTCACAAAATCTAGATTATACATTGTAATCCAATAAAAGTAATAGCAACTACACATCCATATTTGACTTCAAAGATGACTATCGCATCTACTCCAAAATGTCACTTCGGCTTCCTTCCCCTTTTTGTATCTATGCTGCTGCCTGGTGGGTTTTTTCTCATATCTGCTAGAGACTTCAATGGAGTCCTTATTAGGCTCCCTTCTTCTGTTTCTCCTTCTCTTTCTTCTCTGTTGTTAGTTTAATGGAGTTTAGTTCTCAGGGCAAATATTTTAACACAATTATTAGTAGGGAAAAAAAAGTATATATATATATATATATATATATATATATATATATATATATATATATATATATATATAAAATAGTCCATTTCACCTCACCCATCTATAGCCAGAGCTGAAACCTGTCCCCTGGGACAAATCCTACTCTATTCTCTAGAACGTGGAGGGGTGCTGGGTTAGCCACAGAAGTGTGGGGGTTTTGACAATCTTCACTACATTATCCTGAGCTCGTTCTTGCAGCATCAAAAAGACTTAACTCTCCTTTTGCCAAGCTGAAAAAAGGAATCTGTGAGCACAAGATCTCAGTGTTCATCAACTCAAATAAACAAATTAAATAGTGAAAGAAGAAAATAAGGCAGTAGCCATAGCAGAAGTCATTTGAGTGTACCTGGTATTAAGGCTGATCTATGTAGGGAGGCAGGAAGCATGGAGACAACATGTGTTTTCCCCACATCGGGGGCCAGTACTATCAAATGGGCAGCAGTTATTAAATTTCATCTAAAGCATATCTACAGGGACAAGAGGCAACACCAATCTATCACTTA
The DNA here is from genome assembly GCA_004027555.1 of Craseonycteris thonglongyai. Taxonomy (NCBI): domain Eukaryota; kingdom Metazoa; phylum Chordata; class Mammalia; order Chiroptera; family Craseonycteridae; genus Craseonycteris; species Craseonycteris thonglongyai. Next base: position 26,653 of record PVKE010020843.1, read on the forward strand.
ATTTTCACTTCCAGCTTCAGCATGAAACTCCCTGTCTAATCTGGTTTCCTGGCACCGCCTGCTCCTTAGTCCTGGTGTGACCAATGGGAAGATTTGAAAACAAAGAACAAGAGCCAAAAACCAGAACAGAATTCTTGCCTCCATTCTCTGCTACCCACTAGACTGCACTGCAGTCTGAACATGACCCACACACAGAAAGGGAGCATGCTACTTCCCTTTTCCAAAATCTACATTAGAGCAAATTCTCTTCCAGAAACACAAGCATGCCCTCAACCATCTTCATTGATGCAAACATCCCAGCCTCCTTTTTTCCTTCTCACCCTTGAGTGTGTACTATCAATTATATTGTACTTTCATAACTAGACGCTTCTGTTCATTCTGTTCCCTCTAAACTTTAGCTTTTGTTTCCAATTTACTTCTATTGGAATAATCAGCACTTATTCATGCATTCTTCTC
>PVKE010020844.1:0-27112 GCA_004027555.1 Craseonycteris thonglongyai
CAGAAAGGCCCAGATGAAAGGCCTTATAAGGTGAACATTGGAAGCCAAAATCCTTATTTCTTAATAAGATAGTTGACTCTTTTTCATACTTTACTAACTTTAAAACTTTGTGTTGATAGGCAGATGCCTTTGTAGCTGAAGGAAACCACCTTCTTAGTTCTCAAGGTCAGAGCCAAGGAAGATGGCTATAGCCACAAGTGATCATGGAATAATTCCACAGAAAGTAAATCATAAGGAGTCAATTTAGGCCACTTTTCCAATTTCATAAGTGGCCTTATTTTAGTAATCACTGATGAATAACATACACATATTGTTTTAAAGAACTCTTAAATAGGTAGTTTATAATTTTCTTTAGTATTCCATTTCAGTATTTAGTAATCTTTTTTCTTAGAGAAGAAAAGCTGTTTGATATTTATGTATTTGTAAATCCTTTATCTCAAAACTTATTATTCAGCCTTCAGGCATAATTTTCAGGAATTCCCATAGTGGAAAAGAAGAGAGACTATTCCATAAATGTTGTTCAAAACAAGATGTTCAGTAATATTTTAAAATAACTTCAGTCTTCTAATTATTTTCTTCATTTCACTACTCTATGATGTTTTTCTGTCCTGAATTTTAACTTACAACAATGCAGTCTCTCTCTCTCTCTCTCTCTCTCTCTCTTTTTTAATATGGAAAGTTTTATGAATTTGAGTGTCATCCTTGCACAGGGGCCATGCTAATCTTCTCTGTATCGTTCCAATTTTAGTATATGAGCTGCCGAAGTGAGCACAACAATGAAGTCTCTTAAGAGGTACATGTTGCTGGAATGTTTTCAGCTACAATCTTAGCCTCTTGAGAAGGTAACTTCAGTGTAATAGTAATGAAAGTACATAGAATTCTTGGCATCCTTTCTAAAGTGTCCTTTGTTTAGTCAATATTTACAAATCACCTTTTTGTTGTTCCTCTGTATATAGAACTACAGAGAGAAACAATGAAATAATGAGTGGTGATACTAGTGTGTGTGTATGAAATTTAACTGTACCCTCATCACACAAACTGGATACTAAATTAACTTATTTTATCCTTTAGCATTTTATACGTGAATGGACTGAACCTTTTCCTATAACAATGTTGAACTAAAGGACTTTTTGTTGTTAGCAAATACCACATGAAAGATACAGGTTCTGCTTATGCTTTTCAATTTTCAGACCTCGCTTTTCAAACTCATGGTTAATGGAGTACTATAGGCTATTCACATCATTATATGAATTTTTCTCCTATCATTCATAACCTGGGTTCTATTGAGGAGTGTGTACATTGTTCTAGGTATTTAAGAGCAGAGATGAATTAGCCTGGAGGATGGAAAGAAGAATGAAGGAAGAAAATTTGCTTAGACTTGATGTGCTGAGAGAAATATCATTTCCCTCTCCTGGCTACCAAGAGAGTAGGGTGACATGGAGGAAGTCAGGTAGATTAGTTGGCAATGACAGTTTGACTCCAATTCTTTATAAAATTCTTGTATTAGTTTTCTACTGCAGCTGTAAAAAGTTACCACAAATTTAGTGACTTAAACTATATTAAATTTATTGTCTTACAGTTCTAGAAGGTAAAAGTTTGGCACAGGTCTCATTAGACTAAAACTAAGGTGTTGACAGTCCTCAATGCCTCTCAGATGCTCTAGGGGAGAATTTGTTTCCTTGTCTTTTCCAGCTTTTAAAGGCAGCATGCTTTTTTTTCCTCATGGCCCATTTCTTCGTCTTTAAAGCCAGCAACTTTCCTTCTCTATCACATTTCTGACTCAGCCAGGGGTTCCCTGTATTTAAAGATTCTTGTAATTAGATGGGACCCAGATAATCCTGTGTAATCTCCCTATCTCAAGGTCTAAACTTTAGTCAGATTTGTGAAGTCCCTTTTACCATGTAAGGTGACATTCACAGGTTCTGGATCTTAGAGTGTGGACATCTTTGGGGGCCATTACTTGAACTACTGCATTCTCTTAGATTTATTTTTCTCATCTGTAATACCTTGTAGATTGTTTTAGTAAGCATAGTACATGCCACATAAAGAGGGCCTGAAACCCTGTCTTGTATATAGGTCTTGATAAGAAGTATCATCGTTAAGATGAGGAGGAGGAGGATGAAGTAGACTATATGAACAGACTACTGTTGTCAAATAGAGAGAGGTTGCTGAGTGAGAAAACCCCAACATTATTGAAATAAGAATGAAAATGTATGGAAGAAAGACAATTCACAGGCTACGTAGAAAATATGACTGTATACTGAAAACCAAAATTAGAATTTAGGATGTTTCACTTAATAAGAGACGATGAGGGATTTTAACTCCCTTGATTTTTTTCTCTGAAATTAAGAGTAAAAAAATTTAAAATAAATATAACAAAAAGAAAAACTGTCATGAGAAATTTTTATGATTTATAGCAAACAAACATTCTCCAATATCTAGTTCAAAGAAAAGACTATATAGGCACTTGAGATAGGCAGGCAAGAGAGAGAGAAAGAGAGAGAGAGAGAGAGAGAGAGAGAAAACCATAATTTTGGTATAATAAGAATGCACATGTTCAAATCCTTGGCTGAAAACTTATACACAGTAGATTTTTATAATAAATAAATGACTTTTCCAATGGAAGTTTCCTGGAAAAGGCCAGAAAAGGTAAAGGAGAGCAAGGAAAAGAAGAAATGGACAATTTTCAAATCATCTTACAAGAAAAAAAAATTACTTTTCTTCTGTTATTTAGCTTGTATTAAAGTATATTTGTTCAGAAACCCTTGATTATTTAAAACCCCATTTATTTTCATTTTCTTTCCATCAATGTCTTATTTAAATTTAAGTTCAATTTCAAGGCATTTTAAGACATTTTTTAAAAACTAAACTGCTCACATAATTTAAACTGCTCACCACAATTTATGTATTTAAGTGTTACAAGAACAGCTTTCAGCATGAAAGCTAAAGTCCCCAAAGAAGTATGTGAATAGATTTTTATAACTCTAGCATTAACATCAACAGGAAAATGAAGTTACACGGGACAAGGATTCAGGAGGAAACAAGTTTGACATTTACTTGACTAACAATTGTATCAATTCTAATATACAGCTCTATAAGTTTTCACATTTTAAAACAAATTGACATGGCATCTAAATGAAGTTTAAAATATATAAATAATGGCAAATGATGTGAAAATTTCATATATTATAATAGGTTAAGTCACTTTGAAGCTCTACAGAAATGTGCCCTCAAATCTACTTGAACCATGAAAACTGCCATCAAATAGGTCAAATTAACTACATTGATGGCTTAAAACTATAGTATTTGTTTTGCTTTGCTTTTACTAGATTCAGTGGAATTTGAATTTGAGTGAGTGTGCGAAAAAAGCCAAAATATAACTTGTACATTTAAACATTGAATTCACATGTGCAGAACATAGCAGACGTCCTCGATACACAAAGCAAGAGTGGGATGAAGACTATAGCTAGCAGGTGCCAGCTCCAAGGTTGTCACCTGGTGACACAAACATCCACCTGCCACAGCACTGTAATGTGGAAAGCAGGCCATGTGTTCCCCGAAAACTGCTAAGAGGCGAACAGTCAGCCCCTGGAAAATGATTTATTTGTGAATTCTGGAACTACATCAATCAAAAGAGCATCAAAACTTGGAGAAAAACAACAAACTCCCTTCAGGAGCACACATAAAAACATACCAAGTTACAGAGAACCTCCTACTGTTATGCTAACCAAAATCATGTAGCCAAAATAGAGTCATTTTATGACTAAACAAATTGTGCTCTTTGGAGAGGCTGGAAGTATACTTGGCATTTTAGAAAAAATACTAATACTCTAAAATAATCCCTGTTCCCAATAAAAGGGAAATATGCCCTATTAAAAGTTTTAGGAAATGGTTAACTAAGCCACCATCTCAGAGGGAAAGATCTATAATTTTAGGAAATTTATTTCTCTTAACAGATATTATAGCCCAATTGAGTCAATGATAATATTAACTCATACGTTAAACAACATGGATTCCAGAAGTAACAGAGTTGGAGGAGTACACTCTTCCAACAAGTCAAACAATCATAGAGTTGAAATAGCAGAGCAAACCATGTGTCAATACAGTTATTTTAATTACTTATACATCTGAATCATTCTGGCTACATAGCTGTCTAAATGATTTCATTGTGCATGGCATCCAGATGGCTTTGAAACCTCCACCTAAATGAAAATGGCTCTACTGATAATGATGCAGATGATAGAGCTGTATGACCATTGGGCAAAGAGTAGACAATAATTCGAAGCAACTGTGAGTATAATTGATGGTAAGTGTGTTAGTTGCAACAACTTGTTTTTTTATTGACAACAGCTGGATGCCATTCAGTAAAAAGCACTGAGTCAATGCAATGTCATTTTTATGCAAAGACACAACAGCTATAAATAAAACCATCAATTAATAAATATTTGTCAAGAACCTATTACACTCTCAGAGTCCCTGGCCATATGGAACCTAAATCTTGCTTTATAAAAATCATATAAAACAATTTGAGAGCAATAATGTAAGATAATGCTCAATAAGTTAATGCATACAAGAACTATAGCAACAATTTAGAGAAGGCTGATATAGGTGTGAGCTGATGTCTTTAGGGAAGTCCAAAGACAAGGTGAAACCTAGGAGGTGGTAGAATTCCGACAGGTGGAATAAGAAAAGCATTAAGGTCAGGAATGGAAGAGGGAGGTGTAAATGATCATGGTAAGTTAAGAGATGCTGAGAAAGGAAAAAATATCAGTCTTAATAAAGCATAGCCTTCAGGTGGAAGAGTCAGAGAGACAAGTTTGAATATGTGAAGATGTGGTTCCCTACTCTGCTACGTGTAGATCATACCATTATAATTGACTATGAAGTCTGACTTGCTCACACTGAGCTGTCCTCTCTCTGAGAGCTTCTGTCCCTGAAATGAAATTAACAGCAGGGCTGATAAGAATTCTTATTAACTTGCCTTTGCTGAAAAAAAGGAAATGAACAAAAATAATGAAAGATTTCTCCTAAGAGGAAGGTTTTCTTATTATTAAATTTCTTAGGTGCAATATAGTTATATAGGAAAATGTTCTTATGATTAAGAGATAGATACTGCAATATTAAGGGTGTAGGGTTATGGTGTATTTAACTTACTTTCAGATGGTTCAACAAAAAAGTATGTATATAGGGGAAGCCGGGATGGCTCAGTGGGTTGGGCGCTCACTTTGCAGCGCCGGGGACCGAGGATCGAATCCCAGCCCCAGCCCGTGCGGAACCATATGCTGAACTGGGAGCTCCACCAGGTCAGTTCTCTCTCTGTCTCTGTCTCTGTCTCTGTATCTCTCTCGGTGTGTCAAAAATAAAAAAATAAAAAAATATATATATTTTTTTAAATGTATGTATATAATAGATATTATTAGTAATTATTGACAATTGATTTATATTAACAATTGGTGACCCCAGGAAAAGAGTATATTAATATTTATGACACTCGTATTTCAATTTTTATGTAGACTTGAAAATTCTCCAATTAAAAAGTTGCTTACCTTTTACACAGTGAGAATATTTCCTGTCTTCTTTGAGTTAAAAAAGCTGCAAGTAGGGGAAGCCAGGATGGCTCAGCAGCTTGAGGGCTGGCTTTGCAGCCCAGTGTCCAAGGATTGAGTCCTGGTCCCAGCTCATGCAAACCCACATGCTGAACTGTGGTGTGCTTCCCAAGTTGGAGGCCTCCAGTTTGATTTCCGCTGGGGCAAGCTTCCCATGTGGGAGGCCCCCTGCCCAGTTTCTGCCCTATGAGGCCCTGCGCCCACCTGTGTGGAATGAAAATATATTGAAGGCTAATAACACAACTATGGAGACTACTCTGGCCCTCCCCCTTCTTTCTCTGTCTCTCTCTCTCTGTCAAAAACAATAAAATAAAAATCTAAACAAGCAGACAAAAAAAGTTTTAAGAAAAATATGCTGGGGATGCTGGGATAAATCAGCAGTTGAGTGCTAGCCTTGTAATCACAAAGTCTGGGGTTTGATTCCCTGCCCTGGCCCATGCAAACCCCATATGCTGGAATTCAGTACAACTGGTAATAGCTGGGATGGCTCAGTGGTGAATATTCCCACCTCCCATGTGGGAGGGCCCCAGTTTAATGCCTGCCCTGCACACTCCCACACCCACCTATATGGAACAAAACCATGTCACAACTAGTAATGTACAACTATGGAGACTGTTGTTGCTCCTACCCCCTTCTCTCTCTCTCTCTCTCTCTCTCTCTCTCTCTCTCTCTCTCTGTTTCTCCCTCTCACACACACAGAATAAAATTAATCCTAAAAAAAAAGAAGAAAATGTAGAATATATTTTTCATAGGAGCTGCCACTATTGAGTTTCTAGTAAATACTGGGCATTTTCTATACATTAACCTAATTGCTCTTCTCATATTCTCTGCAAAGTGAGCATTCTTACCCCTCCTACAAATGAAGAGACTGAAAGTCAAAGAAATTAAATAGCCTGCCCAAATTAATACAGCTTGTTCTCGCAGAACTAGAATTCAAACTGAGGTTTTAGTAACTCCCACATCCTTGGTTTTTCATTTTGAGACCCTGCCTCCCAGGTTCTAAAAATATGGCAAAGTTGTTATTTGGCTTCTTAGGTTTCCATGTGGACTGAATGTATCTGCCCTAAACTCGTATATTGAAATCCTAACCCCTATTATGTGATCATATTAAGAAGTGAGGCTTTTTGGAGGTGACTTCGCTGTGAATGAAATTAGTACCCCCCATAAAAGAGGCTTCAGAGAGCTCCTTTGTCCCATTCTGCCTTGTGAGGACACAGTGAGAATTGGAATCAGGAATCAGGTTCTCACCAGACATCAAATATGTAGGCACCTTAATCCTGGACTTTCCAGCCTTCAGAACTGTGAGAAATAAAACTGTTGTGTATAAGCCACCAAGGCTATGGTATTTTTGCTACAGCAGCTCCAATGGACTAAGACTCCATATTTACCCAGTGACTGGCCTTTGCAATATCTGAAGTAGAAAGGGCCTGGAAGGAGTAAGATTCTTCAAGAAGTACACGTGGGCTTCAAGAAGGCCAATGAGGGCTATGATTGAAGTGTTTGCAAGAATGAATATAGAAATAAAAATGTCAAAAGTTAACATAAAAAAAGAATTAAGTTTTGCTTAAAAATTATTCTATAGTGCCTAAATCTAACAACAATATATCATATATTGTAGAATATATGATATATAATTGGTTCTCAGCAATTGAAGCAGTAAGCATAGTTGACCTAAAAAAAAAGTATACGGCATGACAATTAAATACAGCAAAATAATGCTTGGCATAGAAATGAAGACAAAAGAAAATCAAGACCTCAGACACTATCTGAGTAACCTATAACCAAAACTAGAAGTCAACACAGTAGGAAAAAGAAATCACTGCTGGATAACATAAATAAGTATTAAAGACTGGTGTCCAGAATTGATTGACAAAACAACCTAAGAAGCTGCATCAGCTGGCCAAACGGCAGACTCAACCTACAAATCCCTGAGGCACGCCTGCTGGGCTAAAGCTGCCAGCACACACTTGCCGGTCTTCTCTACCTTCACTCAGCACAACCTGAAAGATCTCCGTGGTAGTGAGGAGCTGTTTGTCTTACAGGGCTTTCTATTTCCCACTTGCATAGGGGCTCCTGAGCTAACTGCTGGTGTTTACTATAAATAAGAATTTCCTTTTTCAGCTGACTTTTATGAGCACCTACTATAATATATTTTAACCACAGTAGTCACATACAGGCCAACTGTGTAGGTTGTGAGTTTCAATGCAAAATGAAAATGTGGAGTTCCTTGTTCAAAAATTATTAAGAATTTCAAAATGTGACCCTAGAGCATTAAACCAAGTTCATTGTCCTAAGCACAACACTCTGTGTGACTGAGCAGGATGTATGCCCATTAAGCCGGCCCTGTAAAGACTCTGTCCTCAAAGTTCACACAGCTTGCTTTTTATGCATATGTATGGTCTCAGAGACTTTAGTCCCTGGTCCCTCTTGGAGTATAGTTACTCAGATCCACAGACATGATTTCTAGCCTGGACTGGTGTTAAACCTTTAGATTCTACCCTTTGAGCTCTCTCAGTTTCCTCTGCTTCTGTCCATCAACACTTCTACTACCCCTATTACCCCGGTTCTGGCCATGATCTTCTCTTCCTTCTCTTTAAACTTACCCTCCAGCCCCTTATCTATACTGCCTGCTAGGAGAATCTTTAAAGAGCTAATTTGATCTTGTCACACCCTTGCTTAAATGCCTACAAGAGCTTGCCATTGGTCTTATGATAAGGTCCAAACTCTTTAACACCGCTTTCAAAGCCAAGTGTGATTTGCCTCAGAGGGCTTCCACAAAATTGTTTCTGGCACCACTCACCTCCCTGGTTCCACAGACCAACCCTATGGTTTGTTTACCTTTATGTCATCAGTCAATATTTTTCTTCCATTTTCTGCTTAGACATTTTGACCTTCTCTCCCACCCAATTTTTATATCACAAAGGTCACACGGTACTTGCTTGTTTATCTGCATCATCAGTTTACAAAAAAAAACCCACAAAGGCAGAAAGTAGACCTTTCTTAATCACCTTTGACTTCAAACATATAGCCCAGTTCCTAATAGGTAAGAGGCACTCCAATACTTGTTGAATAAATGAAGACTCATACATCAAAAACTCTCCGTTTAATGTACAACTGCATTTCTTAAGTCTTTGTGAAAATGTCACTCACTAATAAAAACAAGTAAAAGAGAAAAAAAGTAGTAATTTTGTGAATTTATATGTTTCAAAACAACAACACTTATGACCATTGTTGTAGCTCACCTCACTAGGTTTCAGCTCTAGGTCTTCTTGGCCTGCCTACCGTGGAATCTGATCTCAGACGTCATCTTAAATCAGCAATTTATGCATATGATTCTTAACTTAATTGAGTAATTAGTTGATGATTATCACATCTACTCCAAACATTTTTTTCTTCCTAAGTTAATCATTGATTTTTCAAGGAAACTGGTAGTATGCTTAAAAATACTCCTGGGGGGGTGGGGGGGGAGGTGGGGGTAATCAGTCAACTACAGAGTTTGTTCATTTATTTAAGTAAATATTGATTAAGCACAGACTCTGTGACCAGCCCTATGCTAGAAGATGAATATAAAGTAATGAAAATGATAGATCCTTTCTTTGCCAGGAGTTTGAAAATTTTAAATAATGTCTACTTAAAATGTAAAATAAAATAAAATAAACAACATTACCATGATTTTCTACTTTTCTATTACCAAAGCTCCAACTTTCTTTCATAAGGGTGAACCTTCAGCTGAGGAGGTGATTTTCATGATAGATTAATGCATATTATAACACTGAATCAACATGGTTATCAGGAGAAAAACTAAGCAACTGAAGCTTGAAGGCATGGCAGTTGGAATATCTTCATTGAACAGTATGAAAAAAAATCACATAAGCTTATAATTGGCAATTGCTATATCCAGAGTTATTACAAAATGTCTGGGTAAAAAGAGTTTTATATTTATTTTCTGGTACTTTCTTATATTACCTCATTTAATCCTCACAGCCACCCTGAGAGTTATGTAAGTCAAGTATATTGTAATACCCACTTTTGCATTTAGGAAATTAAAGCACACAGGCATTGATTGACTTGCTTTTCTTCACCTTATAAATTAATGGCAGAATAGAATTTGGAAACCACATCTCCAGCCCATTGCTCTGGACTTCAGGCCAACATGGAAACAAAAGTGATTAGGTGAGCTGCACAGAGTCTGGTTTAAGAATACAGGCAGCACAGTGTTCTCATAGGCCATGACTCTGACTCATATGTCTTTTACAAAGCCATAGAAAATGCAGCTGGGCAAATGTAGTTAGTGTATTTATCCACAATACATGGTCTCTTCCAATTCTTTGTTTGGTTTTATTATAGATTCTAATTACTGCCGTTAGAGGATACACCATTTATTCTGGAAACAATTTTATAAAGTTTATTAAAATACTTATGACAGAACATCTGTGATCTCTTTGGGATTATTTATTAGTCCCAGTGTTATGCATGATTCTTTTATTAGGAATGCTTGTCTAGGTTTTCATGTTGTTAGAGAAGTTTAAGAAACTCTGTTTACTGATGAAGTTACAAAAAAAGGCCAAGTATGTATGATACACTAGATTACTTCACAGCCTTCAAAAGCCTCCACTCATTATTCTGGAATCCTTAGGAGTCAACTGTATATGCCCAGCACAGTGTCATAATTTGTGAGAAACAGTGTTAAACTTTTAATCATAAAATGTTCTCATTTTACTGGTTCGCTCACATGAGACCCTTTTTAGAAAGACCCAATAAGTAGCTTAAACAATGTTGGCTCTAGAAATACAAGTGAGAAATAAGCAAACATTTGCTTCCCAAGGATCAAGAACATATCTTATTTATCAATATTCATTTCCTCTTTCTATATATAGTCACTAATATTTACAATAGTTAAAAAAATGAAAGACTCATGAAAATGCAGTAAGACATTTTTCTAGTGCTATTATAAACATCAGCAATGCTTTGTCTGATTTTCCACTCTATATTTTTACAAGCCTGGATCAGAAGAGGTAGCTGGAGACTGGAAATGAAAACTTTGCCCTCATCCTGAAATCTCTGTTGGGTTTAGTAGATTGATGACTCCCTCCTCTCCCATAATTTAGGTGCATCTTCTTCCTCAATCTTCCCAGAAAACAGATAAGATGACCATTTTGCAGATGCAACAAATGGGGCTTATAGGTGTTAGGTGATTGCTTTAGTGTCATACAAACTATATGGTCTCAAATCCTCTGACATTCTCACTCTTCCATGCTGCCTTTCCGTGAATTTGCTCGAGGAATTCCTAATCTCTCCAGTGGCACTATTCTCTCCTTTAACTTTACTACTCATTATGCTGTTTTCAGTTTTCATCTTGTTACCTTACAGAAGAATTCTGCTTGTAGGCCCAACACCTTTGGATTGACATCTGGTTCAACTGTCTTCAAAATTTTCTATATATTAATTTACACTCTATACAGAATATCTTAGATCCCCCTGGGTTTTAGTCCTATACCCAGTTTAAGCTCTTAGGACACAAGACTCATCCAGTATCTGGAATTGATTTTAGATATGAACACATATGGTCATCTATTGACTTTCCCATTCCCATCTTCAAATGTTGTGATAAAAGTCTTGCAATAGGAAAAAAGCAAGGAGAAAGTGAGTGAAAAAAGGAAGAAAGACAATGAAAAAGTGTGTCTTTAAAATGCCAATTGTAATCTCATTCTAATTGGATCCTGTGATGCTCAGTGTCATCTGTGAAGGTGTGCTCAGAGTTGTTGGCGAGAAGCTAAGGTCTGATGCTCCATCTGCAAACAAGATATGTACCAGTGGAAATTAGAAAGCACACAGAACTTTTGGGCCAAAATCACAGTTTTATAGCAAAGCTATGCCTCAGGAACACATGACCTACTAATAATGGAAACCATTTATCCATTGCTAACTATAAACTATGCAGAGACTTTTGCTGACATTTTCTGATTAAGTCTGTGAGGTAGACATTACTGTATTTATTTTACAGATATTGGAACTGAGGCAAGAGAGGCTCAATGTTACCAATCTAGTAAGCACCAAAACTAACTTTTCAACCCAGGTATATTTATTTCAAAGGTTATAGTCTTAGGCATCATGTCATTCTCTACCTTTAACCTGTTTTAAAGAGCTAAAACATTTCAATCAAAACGTTTATCTGAGCTTTAAAATAATTACATTCAATATATTTTGGGTAAATACAAAGAACCTTGTTTGTTTGTTTGTTTGTTTGTTTTAACATTACCTAACTGATCAACTTAGGATGTTTTCTATCATCTGAGTCAATGGTTATAAATATTCCATCAACTCAGAATAAGAACAAATCTTCACATTTATTCAACATTTATTCAACAAACATGACTAAGTGTGCCAGGCTTACCTTGTGCTTGGCTCTGAGGATCTGGTTGTGCAATAATCACAGTCTCTTGTTCCCGAGGAGCTCACAACCTAGTGGAAAAGACAGATGTGCAAAGAGATAACTATTATTCAACATGGTGGGTACCTCTGAACTATAGCCAAAGTGTGCTGCTGATGAGAGGGAACAGCTCCCCCTGCAAAGGCAGATCAGAAAGGGTTTCCAAGATGACCTAAAGCTTTCAAGATGGAGGAGTTCACAAGGCAAAGAAAAGGGAAGTCCATGTAGAGATCTCACCAGGGCCAAAGGTGTGGATGCGAAAGAGAGTGGAAGGTTCAGGGACCCCTATCTTCCACTCTGTAGTGTTTCAACAACTATTATCTGCAACAACAAACATGGCTGTGGCTACATGAGCCAAACACTGTGTTCTTCAGCTCAGATATTGTTTTCCATCTGTTTTATTTGTCTAGAGTACATGAAGGACATAAAAGATAAGGTAGAAACTTGTCCTAGTGAGACCATTAATATACCAAAAAATGTGTCTAGACGCCACCTTTCAGTAAGGTATAAAAAGAGATTTCAAACAAAAGTTTAATGAAAGAAATTTTAAAAAGGAAAAAAAAGAAGGAAAAAAGAAGTGATTTGTTACCTAAGACCAAATATAAACTCAAGTGAAATAATTAATGTTATCTAAATATATTTGTGTTTATGTTCTGTTGTCAATCACAGCTCTTGAACATAACTGTTATGTCTCAGAAATAATAATATATACTGTAATAATGTAGCTAACAATACAAAATAGTCTATAAATCAAAAATAAAGTAAAATTTTGCAGTCTACTTCTTTTCTTTCTCCTCACTGATGATCATACACAGAAAGAAAAAAAGTTCATATTGGTTTGCCATCATTAAAACAAAAAAATAATAACAACATTAGTTAAAAATGTCTAATGATAATTGCACATATGAGGTAAGGACCAGAAAGTTAAACTATACTTAATTTAGATCCAGCAGTTATATGAATAGAAACTGAAATGTGGTTCTTTTTCTACTTTATTTTTGACTCTCATAACAGGTACAGAATTGCATGGCATTTGGAAATTAAATCTTAGTTCTGCCACTATGTAAGTTTATAAGCTTGGGCAAGTCATTTTACCTCTCTAAGTAAATTTCTTCACCCGTCAATAGGATTAATAATAATATCCACAAAACACAGTTGATAAATCAGACAAGGTCATGGTCCTAGAGCTCACTGACAATTCTAGACTCTGAATTCTAGTGAGAAATGACATTGACATTAATTTATTTCAATCCTTTGTCAGAAACATGCTGGCAAGTGTTAATATAGACACATACTTGTACATGGGGTTCTAAGGAGCTTCAGAGTCTGGGGACTTAACTCAGGAGAGGAAGGTAAAAGTTAGGCAAGTAGAGATATTGAAAACAAGGTGTGAAAAGACCTGAATGCCTGCCAGTCTAACCCATTCTGAAAACTTTAGCTCATTTATTCACTTACTCAACATTTATGCCATTCCAATGCATTATTCAATATTCTATTCATTGAACAGTCATGTATTGAGACATGGTATATATAAGGCATATATTATGTTCATAAGATATATGTTCCCAAGGGGCTTCTACTCTAATACAGAAGTTGGACAATTAAATTAATGAGAAAAAATTAGGTAATCCATGCCATGGTCACAATAGCACTTGGGTGATAAAAAGCACAGAAAAAGGTGGGGAAGCTGGGATGGCTCAGCAGGTTAAGCACTCGCTTTGCAGCCTCGGAGCCTGAGTATCAAATCCCGGGCCGGCCCATGCAGACCCATATGCTGAAGTGGGGTGTGCCCCCAGTTCAGTTCTTGCCGGGGCCTGTGCCGGAGGTTTCCGGCCCAGTTCCTGCCCTGAGCAGCCCCGCACCCACCTGTGGAGTGAAACTACAGTGATCCCTCATTTTTCGCGGTTAATGGGGACCAGAACCTTCCGCGAAAGCTGAAAAACCGCGAAGTAGGATTTGCCCCTAGGAATTTTCTCATTGGTCGATGTCGCACCGGAAACCAATCAGGCGCCTTTATGAGAGCCCGTGGGATGGACTCTGAGTCAGCTCATCTCTGTGTTGGACATGCAGGGATCCTTCTCTCTCGTGCATCCACATGAAACAACGCTCCTTTCCGCCATGTGGCTGCCGACATGGTTGTATTTTTTCATTTTTATTTTTTGATGAATATTTTGGGGAAACCCGCGAAGCCGCAAACCATGAAGCACGAAGTGGCGAAGGAACACTGTATATGGAAAACTAATGCTGTCAACTATGGAGACTGCTCTGGGCCCTCCCCTTTCTCTCTGCCTCTGTCTCTCTCTCTCTGTCAAAAAAACAATAAAAATAAATCTTTTTAAAAAGCACAGAGAAAGAAAGGGCACTTAAACAAGGCTGGCTCATTAGGATTCCTTCCCAGAGAAGATAAAGCCTGAGTTAAAGGAAGTCTAGGTGAATCAAAGGAGACTGAGAAGAGTCTAAGGAATGAAGACCACATGTAGGAAGGTGAAGAGACTAAGAGACTTTCAAGAAAATCCAAGTGTGACTTGTGGTGGGAGTAGCAGGAGTTAACTGTGAAGGGATAGTAGAGAGCCTGTCCAGGAAGCACTCTACTCACCATACTGTGGAGACCACTGTGATCTATGGAAAGAGCCACTGAGGGACTTGGATTGGGCCCAGTCAAGAGTAGATTTGCACTTCAGAAACTTTATTTTAGCTCTATTGTGGGAGTTGGGTTAAGTGGATCAAGGAAACCATAGCAATGATCAGGTCAAATGATTCAGCCATGATAATGATGAGGATAATTAATTTTAGAAAAATTTAGAAGGCTGAAAAAACACCACTTTGAGAACAGTTGTATCATGAAGTTTAATGATAGAAAGAGAAAAGTCTACGATGACTCCAAGCTTCTGGTTAAGGCAATTAGGAAAAAAAATTAAGCAGTAAAGCCTAACATTTATTAAATCTTTCTATGTACCAGGCATTGTACTAGCTGTACGTATCCGTGACCTTATCAAATGTTCATTATAATCCTGTGACGTAATTATTATTCCCTCAACTTTAGATGGAGAAATTTAAAGCCAGAGACATAATTTTCATGGGAGCACACAAAGTAGCAAAGACATGTTTTGAAGCCAGGTATGCCTGACTGCCTTCTCTACCAAACAATGTCACACCATCCATACTATCATGGTGGGTGGGTCCTGTGACTAAGACAGCAAATTTTGGGCAAAGAGCAGGTTTGAGAGACAACCCAATATAGAAAGGTTGAAGAAAGAAGAAAACCCATGGGGTTAAGAGGTAAAAAAACAATGAATGTTAACACAGGCACCCAGGGGACTGAGCGATCAACAACACTAACAACTTGTGAACAGACAAGGCACTGACTGATGGGTGTTTATTGGATTTGGTGACAAAAATTGTAATGGTTTGTAATCTTGAGAAGAACAACTGTGGGAAAATGGTGGAGATAAAATCATATTGTGATGGTTGAAAAATGGCTAAATAGAAAAAACTAACTCCAACTGGAAACTATAAGTACTGAGGTGGTGAAAAAGTTATTTCTAAAGGGTGAGCCTCATCAAGGAAGATTTCCTGCTGGAGAAGGCCTGGGAGGCATAGATTTATGGCATCTTGACACCTGAGTAAGACGTTGATATTAAGTTTAAAGCTAACAGGGGAAGGTTGCTGGTTCTGTTGCAAGTGAAGAACTCGAAATATGTCAAACATAATGGATTTATCCCCACGATCCATCACCAAATGTAGGCCCCAAAATCTTCCTCCTCAACTCTTACATGCTTTATATTCCATGGAATCTGAGGAAAGAGATATGTGATAAGGTTTATAGTTCATGAGTGGAGAGAATCAAAAACAAGAATGCTAATTACAGAAAGAATGAAATATATGTAATTGCATGTGTATGCATATCTATATTTACATACATAAACATCTACTTATTTCTTTAGTTCACAGGTGACAATCCTGAAAAATACCACTTCAACCAAACCTTTTGTGTTACTTGGATTCCCAAACTTGGAGTTTCCTAAACTCGTTCTAATATAATGAGAAAATAAAAAAATTTGTGTGATAAATAGCATCACTTTGGGATCTTTTTGAAACATCTATGAAGGGACTGCTTTAAGTAACAAAACACAGAAAGCTTACCTTTTAACCACATAAATTTCAAATAGGTTTACAAATAGGGATAACAGTCCTATCTAGTAAGGTCTCCTTAAACTATGTAGAATGTAATAATTATCAACTTTTAAAAAACATCTTGTTCAGAAATTGAGCTATAAAAATTGTGATTTTAAACTGTTCTTGGTAATATATCTTAAATATCTCTAATTTTAATAATTTCTATGTGGCCACCTGAGGTCAGTGACTTTAATCTCAATTTTAAGAGTTTTAATTGAGAATTTCAAGATATATTTGCTTAGATTTCACTTCAAGGAAATAAAGTAATACTGAATTTTGTGGCTTGCTTTATAAAAAATGACTTATGCAGGAAACAACCACAAAGTTGTTGAGAGAGAGAAAGATCTCGCTGAGTCAGAAACAACAGCAAAACTACTAAGCCCATGTAATGTTTTCAGAGTTTAGGTAGGATTAATGCAAAGACAATACGTAGGAAAGATACTAAATCAGGATTTCCTTGGTTTTATTCTTTATACTAATTTTAACACTAAGTAATGTTCTTGTTGTTTCCAAATATATTAAGTCA
Organism: Craseonycteris thonglongyai; assembly: GCA_004027555.1. Taxonomy (NCBI): domain Eukaryota; kingdom Metazoa; phylum Chordata; class Mammalia; order Chiroptera; family Craseonycteridae; genus Craseonycteris; species Craseonycteris thonglongyai. Next base: position 16,739 of record PVKE010020844.1, read on the forward strand.
GTTTCTCATGCTTTCTTGAATTACCCAAAAGCATAAATGAACCTTTTTTTTTTAAGATTTGTTTTATTGATTTTTGACAGAGAGAGACAGAGAGAAGGGGGAGGGCCCAGAGCAGTCTCCATAGTTGACAACATTAGTTTTTCATATAGTTTCACTCCACAGGTGGGCGCGGGGCTGCGCAGGGCAGGAACTGAGCAGGAACCTCCCACATAGGTCTCAGCAAGAACTGAACTGGGGGCACACCCCAGTTCAGCATGTGGGTCTGCATGGGTCGGGGCCGGGATTCAATCCTCGGTCCCCAGGGCTTCAAAGCAAGCTCTTAACCCGCTGAGCAATCCCAGCTTTCCCTATAAATGAACTTTTTGCCCCAGGGTTCTGAGCATACCCTATGTCTTAGTCAGTTCAGGCTGTTATAACAAAAATATCATATACTGAATACCTTAAACAACATTTATTTCTTACAGTTTTAAAGGCAGCAAAATCCAAAATCAAGATGCAAGCAGATCTAGTGACTGGACTATGCCTGTTTTCTCATATGTGATATGGTCTCTTGGAGGAGAGCAGAGAGAGAGAGCAAGCAAGCTGTCTTCTTATAAGGCATTAATCCCATTCATGACCCTCATGACCTACTTACCTCCCAAAGATCCCACCTCCTAAAGCCATCACATTGAGGATTCAAATTTCACCATACAAAGGCTCTCCTGAAAGTGTCAATCCATATAATATGAAAAGTAGAGCCATTTGTGGCTGGATTTTTTTCCAGACAGCCCTCGTATGAACTTGGGCAGGATGCAAAAATTCAGTCCGTAACACCCTACATTATTTTTATTTTAGGCTACCTTGAAAGAGCCTAGTATTACGGAGATTTGCCAGACCTGCTTAGTGAATCTCAGCCAACCTGCCACCTCTCAGCTCTGAAAGCTTGCCAAGAAAGATGGAAAGTTTGCATTCTTCATATTGCCCCCCTTTATGTCCTCTTGTACCTGTTCACTCCTCTGGAGAGAGATTTCCCTTAGACCTCAGCAAAGGCTGCCGACATTCCTCCCAGGGAAATCACAATGTATTATCAGGGGTCACTAATTCTTCTGCTGCCAGAGTCAACCCAGGGGATAGCCCCTCCAGACCTTATGCTGTTGCCCCTTTAATTCCTCATGAGCATGAGAACCCTGGAGAGACTGAGATTCAGGAGCACTGTCAGAGCCAAATATCAAGCGATAAGGTTTGCTTCAGCATCTCAGCCCCAGTGTCTGAGCAGTTCTTCAAGACTCGCCCCTCTGGATGACAGGGATTTGATGGAGAACCACAGGTCACACTACAGCTCCCATAGGGTGGCTGCAGCAATAGCCCAGAGCCTATAACCAGAAAGTGGCTTCCCAGAAGCCACAGTCCCCGTGGGCAACCTCCATGGGGAGGGCTTTCTTTTTGCCATAAATATTTTTGTTAATGTCTTAAATTTCTTAACTCTATAGTCTTTCAATTTTAAAATAGTTTTAAATTCATTTCTCTTATTTTGTTTTTAAGAAAATAATGAATCAGAAATCTTTTGGTATTTATAAGTATTGGTTCCCAGGTACCTAATGGGGATTTTGAGGTTAGCTGTTCAGTTGATTTTTTTTTTTTTAAGATTTATTTTTGTTTTTGACAGAGAGAGAGTACAGAGACAGAGACAGAGAGAGGGGGGAGGGCCCAGAACAGTCTTCATAGTTGTACATCATCGGTTTTTCCACGTAGTTTCATTCCACAGGTGGGCTCGGGACTGCACAGGGCAGGAACTGGGCTAGGGTCTCACCCTGGTGAGAATCGAACTGGGGGCACTCCCCAGTTCAGCATATGGGTCCACACAGGCCGGGGACGGGATTCGATCCTCAGTCCCCAGGGCTGCAAAGTGAGCACTTAACCCACTGAGCCATCCTGGCTTCCCCTCAGTTGATTTTAAAAGCCCATGAGGAAGTAATCAGAAGTGACCAGACACTAGAGAAGAAGTGTCTCCAAATTTGTTTCTAACTTGTCACTTTCCAAGTTTCTAATAGACATGATGATTATGGCCACAAAAATATAGAGACAGGAAAAAAGTTCATTTGGGTCCCACACTAATCAGATCAGCTTCCAAGTAGGGCAGTGTATTCCTACCATGTTTTTCAGAAATTCTTTGCCTTTCTGTACCTGAGAGATAGGGTTGTTTGTTTGTTTGTTTCTGGTTTTCAATAAGCCCCAAAAGAGCAGCCTTAGCCTATCTTATTTTCTTATTTAGCCTACTTAGTACACCTCTTAAAGTGTATGTCTTCTCTAGTGCATACAGTTAACTTACAGCTTCTCTTTGGCATTAGTAGTCACATTGCAAGAGGTCTGGGTTCCCTTACCCTTTTAATAAACTTATTTCCATCTTTCCCTTTGCTTAATCATTTTCTCCACCTCTGGCTATCTATGCTACTTGACCATGCCCTAACCTAGCTGTAGAATGTTATCTGCAGAATATACTGTCATTTACAGATTATAATCTAATTATATCCATTTGCATATTATGATTACTCAAAGTCTGGAAAGAAGTTTTTAGAAAACATTACAAAATACCAAGTGACAAGATGCCTACCCCAAGCTGTTTACAATCTAGGTATCTCAGTCAGACAAAAATTAGAGTGGCTAATAAGCAAGACAAAGTTGTAGAATGTTGAGGACATCAACATTAGAAAGATGAAAAAAGAGACTATTGGACATGTAAATTACAGCCACCTTTTCTATGAATAATATAAAAAGAAAGCCTAAAGAAACAAACAAAAAAATTATATATATATATACACACACAGAAAGTCAACACAGAGTAAAAACTATAAAATGAAATAGGGGATTAAGCTGCATTTCAGACTGTGCAAAACCTGAATGAGAACCTAATTATTAAACTCAATTTAGCAAAAGAAGTGAGTTAAAGAAGCATGTAATAGAGAAGAGTGACATGATCTTATTTGTGAAGAGAAAAATAGCATGCTTGACACAGCTTTAGACAAATTTTAATATAAAAAATTAAAAGTTGAAAATTCATAGTTTGAATAGATTTAAAACTGGTTTTAACTCACTGTAGTACAGTATAATTTTAGATCACTTTTGATTGTCTATATTTCATAAATTGTGGTGTATATCTAAAGTAACATGATAAATAAATAAGGAAATATCAATGAAATCAAAGTCACATAAGATTTTATGCAGTTATATTCTATCAATCATACAAAATTCCTTGGTAATTAGAAAATACTTTCTTGTAATTAGAAAATTCATATTTGGATTTTAAGAACTATTTAAAATTGTTTAACATCAGAACATATTTTAACTAGAAATTCAGCGTTTTTATTTCTCTTTTTGCTTTATAGATGAGAAATGTAAGACTTTGGCACTTAGTTTCTTTCTTTTCTTTAATTTCAATGATTCTACACTGAAGTTGGCAGGAAAACCAAGTACATAGAGTATAAACACAGATCAAGCGTGGTAGAGTAAATAACACATTCTGAGAACACCCAGTAATTTATTGCTAAAATCCAGGGTAAGCATGAGGAAGCTGGTGTTGGCTCCATGATGATGATCTCCACAAAGAGTACTTGGCCTGAAACAAAGAGTGTTTGGCTCTGTGTGTTTAAGGTGGGGCTGAAAGGGTGTGGGTCAAGTGGGACTATGACCCTTCCCCCTGCTGGAAAAATTGCTCTTTAACTGTCTGCCTCTCCCCTAGCACACAGAGTCTGAAGGAAGCTGGAATTGGACTTATTTGTCCCAGGGAAAGTTTTCTCAGTTTGCCTTCTATAATGGCTGCTACCCTCCAGGCCCCTCCATCTGTGATTTCCCAAGAAGGAAAACCACACTGTTCTGGCCTCTTCTCAGTGGGTGAAGAATGAGTTCCCTGAGAGAGAGCTGAAAAGAACGGGCCCTCAACACCTCAGAACCACTGCTCTGGCTCCGCCTTATAGGAAAGTCTCAGAATGGATTGTTCCACCTAAGGGAGATCTAAGCTATTGTCTAATACTTAAGATCATTTAACACAAAGAAAATCTGAAAGATGGCTGTTAAGGGCTAAATTAAGTGCCCCCTTCCTCCCAAAATTCCCATGTCCAACCAAACCTCAGAATGTGACCTTATATGGAGACAGGGTCTTTACAAAGGTAATTAAGGTAAAATGAGGTCACTAGTACAGGCCCTAATCCAACATGATGTGCCTATATAAAAAGGAGAAGTTTGAACACAGAGACACATTGAGGAAAGATGACATGAAGAAATATGGGGAAAGATGGCCTTCTACAAGACAAATACAGAGACCTGGAGTAGATCCTTCCCTCACAGCCCTCAGAGGAAACCAACCCTCTGACACTCTTCTGATTCTGACATCCCGATTTCAGACATAGAGCCTCCAAAACCGAGAGACAATAAAGTTCCCTTTGTTAAGCCACCCAATCTATGGTGCACAGTTAAAGCAGCCCCAACAAAATAATATAATCACTAAATACAAAGATCACCTACTATAACTCTCTTGATTCTAGTTGAGGAAATTGAGGCAAAGAGAGGAAAGGTGCTGGCTCCTCTTGTCACCCAATTACTTAGCGTCAGTGCCAAGAACTTGTTTCCTGATTTCCAGTGTACCTTCACCACCCCCAGATGAGTAACTTCCTCATCAGAAGGTCACTGAGAAGTCACTTTTAAGGGAACAGTAGAGGTCACACTGAAGGACCCACTGTCACTCAGTGATTTTGCACTATGACGGGGGCCAAGTTTTGGGCGGACGCAAGTCCCCACCAAGATGGTTCCTCTAGGCTCTCAGCACTTCATTCACCTTCGTGGGGTGAGGCACCCATAGCTGAGGCCCTTTGATGTGATTCCTGAAACAACAAAGGGCTTAATAATACACCCTCCTATGGTTTATTTTCACACTCTTAATTCAGACCCCCAACTGTAGGGCCCAAAATTCATTCTTTCAGCACAATGTAAGCAATCTTCTTTCCACCCTCTCCAAAGTGTAGTATGGGAAACTATGCAGAAAGCTTGTTCCAGGGATCTTGAGAATGAATGATCCAAGAGGAAAAGCTACCCCGAATGATGTCCAAATCTCCCATCTAACATCTGTCTGTAACTTCACACAGTCAGTGTCTAAGGTGGGCAGGTAAGGCATTTCTAAATGTTTAGGCACCCAACACAATCGCAAGGCAAATAAGAATAGCACCTTTGTGTGTCTGTTGCCCTGCCCTGTGCTATAGTTAGTAGATTCTTTTTCTCTAGTTTATAGAGAATAAATTTCTTAGGAATGACATATTTGCACTGGGAAGCAACAAACGTTTGCACATGACTACCATCTACTATTCTCTAGAAGGGAAATCTTAACCTGGGGATTAAATTCAAGCAATATAGAAGCCCAAGGTTAGAATTCAGGGAGTTCACAAACCCAGATGAGAGGGGGAAGAAAAATCACATCTTTATTTTTACTAACCTCTAACTAACATCTAGCATTTTCTTCTATTTTGAGATTAAGTCATTAAGTGGTGGTATTAGCAATACAAATAAGAGAAATAGTAATCATTAATCATTAATAGAATCATAGATACACTGATTGTTAAAGATATCAAAATTCAATTTATGCTCATCACTGCTTTGAAATACCTACCACCGGGGATTATTATTTTATGTATTCATAAAAAATGTCAGATATTATATTTTTTCTTGAAAGCTGAATTTCAGTATAATTTGTTTTTTTGGTAATCATATGTATTTTGTTTATGCATTTATAAACATTACTCTAAGAAATTATCCATAGGCCTACCAGACTCCCAATGGGGTAAATGACACACAAAAGTTTAGAAAACCCACTGTGAAAGCAAGTACAGTCACTGAGAAAAAGTCTGGCTGGGTAAAACTGTACATATTCCATTTATAATCAGAAAAGAATAGAAAAATGTATAACATACATTCATGGGAAATTGATAAAAATGCAAATAACTGCATTTTTTTCCCAGAGAGTTGAGTTCAGGTAGTCTTGGGTTGAGTTTCCTTTTTCATTTGTTTGTTTAAAAAGATTTTGAGGCAGGTGTCTAAGGGCCACACTTTGAAAACACCGATGTTGATCTTTGGCTAACCTAACCATTTTAGGTTACCACTTAATCCCTGTCCTGAGCAATTTATTTCTTTTCTACTCCTGGCTTCTAAATCCATGATTACATAACATAAGCAAAAAAAAGAAAAAAGTTCTTTTTTAATTTTTACTTTACTTTTGGTAGCAAAATAATTTTAAAAGCATTTTCACAAATAATACAGTTTAAAATAGCATTTATGCTCCAGCACTTTTTAAAGATAGAAGCAAACAATGTCAAAAGAGGAAAATTTAGAGAGGTATATACATATACAGGTCATGGGACCTAAAATAGATTCATATCTTTCTTGAGCATCAAGTGCTTTGCTGATGTGAAAGGTGAGGGAACCAAAGGCTATATGCTTGCAGGCTTGTTCAGCTTCTTAAAAGTTTGCTTTGCAAATACCTCTACCTTTTTTGAATTATGTGATTCACCCTGTGTCCTCATTGACTGCCATTTTGCCAACATGTGGATCCAATTTGCAAAGCAGCAATTGACAGCTCTTCTAGAGAGGCATGCAGCCTTAAGTGAATGAGGCTTTAGCAGAGGCCCTGTAAACTCTGCTTCAAGTAAATAGACTAATTACAATAGCTCTGGGAGGACCAGTGTGTTTGCTCTGGGGTGTGGAGCAAACACTGTACCTCAAAGTTAGTACCCAACCCTGAAGAGCTCCTAGCTCAGCATCTACTACAGTCTGAAGTATCAGAAAATACAAAAGAGGTTTGGGTTTTTCCTTTTCTTTTTTAAAGAGTTTCATAATGTACATCCTTTACTCTGGTTCATTTTCAATTGTATATCATTATATCTGGGACAAAAATGCATCCAATCAATACTCTTCTTGATGATAGAGACCTGTCTACAGTAGATGCTTGTGTGGAGCAACCAGATGCTTTCACTTTGGACCTGTCTTCCTAGCAGCATCTCAACTCACCAGGACAGCTCGGGGCTGGGGTGGAGTCCCAGCTCTGCCTCTTACCAGCTATAAGATTTGACCTTGGGCCACCAAGTTCCTGGGTATTTCCAAACTTCAATTTCCTTTGCTATATAGAGGAGATAACCAGGGCACCTTCTTCTGAGATTTGTTGAGGGGATGAAAGGAGATGGTATACGTCACACACTTATGACAGAACCTGGAAAGTACTCAGGAATTGTTAGCTATTATAATTTTTGAACAAAAATATAAAAATTATGCAAATGTAAAATCTTGAACCAGGGAAGACTCAGATAATAGTTATCAATGGCAGTCTAACAATTTGACTCATAGAACCACATCACGGAACAGCTCTTAGCCAGGGTTGTTCATCAGTATCACCTTGGAGAGCTTCCTCAGCATTCTAATAAGCCAGGGTTCCTGGGATCTGGACTGGGTACAGATACTTTGAAGAAAGCTCACAAAGTGATTATGATGAAAAGAACTGCTCAGGTATTATAGACATTGCGCCATGACATTGCCAAGAACTGTGGGGGTGCCAAGATCATAAAAGAGGTGCCTCCAATTGAAAGGAAATTAGACATTTACATGAAGACTAAAAGAAGAAAACAAGCAGTATTACTACTATACATGACCAAAAGTCAGATAAATGATGCTGGGATTATGGTGGACTATGACAAAAAGGAAAGGTGGCCAGATTCCTTCACAGAAGAATCAGTGCAGGAGTAGAAACTGGGGGCCCTTGAGACAGGTTCAGAGGGTAAAGGTCCTTTAAGGCCAGGGACAACAAGAGCCACTTTATTTGAAACATTTAAATAATTATCGTGCCATTTTCATACTATAATTTTAAACATGCATCTCTTTCTTGAACCTTAACCAGGTTATCTTCTGGAGGCTCCAGGCCTCTGAGGGGAACACTGTGCTCTCTCTCTCTCTCTCTCTCTCTCTCTCTCTCTCTGTCTCTTCCTACCCTCTATTTGGCTCTCCCCATCATAGTTTAGATGAGATTCTTCCTGCCCTGGCTCCTAATGTCCACTCTGCTGCCTTTGGTTGGACATATACTTGACTCTGTCATATGAACTCAAAAAGAGTCTGGAGGCTTTGGCTAGATATGAATGATAAAAGAGCCTTTATTGAAGGGTCTTTGAGTTTGCAAACTGAGTACAGCTAGGCAAAAAACCAGAAGTGTATTCTTGAAAAGAATCAGTCCTGAATTCTTAGCCCTAGTATTGGTCCAGGACGGTTATTGGTCAGATGTCCAACAGTCTGAATGATGGATGTTGGGTGGTCTATAGGATGGGGACAAGGAGGTCTGGTCATATCTGGTAGTCTGGATAATAGATGCCAGGTAGATGTCAGGTGACTTGGATATGTGAGTCCTTCAGAGGACAATCAGAGGGTTATTTGTAGGTCTAGATCAGGGGTGTCAAACTCAATTAAAACACTGGCCGTTTGGTGCAACAGGCAAGATTCGCGCGGGCCACATCGCATTTACAAACATCGTGGGAACTGAGTCAGCACATTTATACATGCCCACAGGCCCCCAGGAAAGGCACTGGGTCACATGTATACTCGTCTTCAGTAGTTAAAGGGTTCACGAGGGAATTGTGTGTATGGTATTGCCTCGATCTCCCTAAGCACTATTTTCTTCATAACAATTTTTTCTATTTTCATTTTATTTCAGAGCATCATGGGCCACAAAAAATTACCTTGAGGGCCGCATGCGGCCTACAGGCCGCCAGTTTGACACCCCTGGTCTAGATGAATAGCCAGACATTGATATATAACCGGAAACTTTAAAAGAGTATAAGTGTCCAAGCTAGTTAAAACAAGAACTGAGTCTTTCCTTAATGCCTCAACTTTCATCTCACACACTCTTTACCTTCGTTCTTCCCTCAACACCCAGAATTTTGCTGGGGAACCTGCCTGAGAGAAAGCTATGAGAAACTCTCACCTTTTGAACAATTATCTCTTTATGGTAATGAGCCTGGAGCAGTATTTCTGGGCAGACAGTGTTAAAGGAAGCTGGGATCTATAAAGCTCCTGGGAGCTGCATGACACCTGGCTGCTGATGGAGTCTCTTCAGAACAGTTAATGATTTGCTCATTGTTTACAGAACAGCTCAGTTCAGTGGGTCGTTTCAATTGATCTTTTATATTCTAATATATACAATATTTTCTCTTCAGATTCATATTTATGAGCAAGTGGTAAGTCAAAGAATTTCCCTATAAAAAATGATTTAAAACCGCATTCAGTGTACTCTTAAAAATAATTTAAATAGCATATTTTATGTTACATATATCTTACCACAATTTTAAAAAGTTAATATGTAATATACCAAAAGGCAAATATACTTTGTTAAAGAAAAAAATCACAGGCCCAAAATGTTGTCTCTCATGCTAAAATCCTATGATACCAAAACTAGATTTAATCCTGAAATTATTTCAGTTTCAACCTCTCCCAGAAATGTAATCTTAATCAACCACAATGGGATTTTCTGGTCAAACGCCACTAAGGGAATTTGTCATATGGCCCCTCTCCGGGCTCCATAGAGAGAAGAGGTAATATACATGATAAAAATCCTTCCCCCAAAAGAAGTATGTCCAGGCCCAAGTATAATTCCTACTTATTTTTTCTTTCTTCCTTCTTTCCTCCCTCCCTCCCTCCTTCCCTCCCTCCCTCTCTCTTTCTCTCTCTCTGTCTCTCTCTTTCTCTTTCTTTTCTTGTTGTTAATAGCTCCCTTCCATACCCTTCTTCCTATAAAACTCTTCCATTCTGTACAACTCCTCAGAACACCCTTCTAGTTACTGGATGGGAGGCTGCCCAATTTGTGAGTCCTTAGTAAAGCCAATTATATCTTCAAATTGACTCAATGAATTTTGTTTCAGTCAGATGAGCTTTTCCATCCATCTCAAGTGTAATCACAGTACACTGTGCTTGAGGCTGTCACCATCTATCTTTTTCTGGGAGTGACAATCCTCCAGTCCAGCTAGGATGCCACTGAGATGAATGATGTAATCGGTCTGGTCCTCAAACTCAGCCCGATAGGCCTGAAGGTGGTTATTTGGAAAACTCCCACCACTGGAGAGACAGCAACGCCATTTGTAAAGCATGCATCCAGGTCCTTCACTGTTTACAAAGCGTGCATGAGAGATTAAAAGCTTTTTTCTTTTCTTTTTTTAATTCAATGCATTCAGAAGGCACCAATTTAGTGTTTTAAAGGCTAAGCGATTCTTCCACAGTTAACTGGTCAACTAATGGCAAACAGAGCTGGAAATGGAAACAGCCCATTATTCAAGTCCTCAAATCACTACCTGGGCTTTGATCTCCTTATCTGCCTGAGATGGT
>PVKE010020845.1:0-27079 GCA_004027555.1 Craseonycteris thonglongyai
CAAACGCATTTACCTTTTAAATTAATGAAACAATATGATTCCTCCCAGTCTGTGTTAAAATTATAGGTTCATTTTCTCTTATTTGGTCCACTCATTTTAGGACTAAAAAAATAAAAATAAAAATAGTTATAGAACTACAATATCATATCAAATTGCCACCATAATAATAGATTACCTACCTCGCTTTTAGTTCATTTAAGATCGAATATATCAAGACACCGTGATCCTAGCTAACCGTCACGACCCGATCAGTCCAGCAACCGCAATCAAAATGGCAACTTGGCGTCTCCCGGTTGGGTGGAGGAGAGTTTAAAGAGCGCAGCGGCTACACAAGACGCGACATGTACAAAGGCGAAAGCTAGGGAAAAACTTATACATACGATATCGCAAACATACCAACGAATAGAATAAACCTGTGTAGATATTCAAGCAATATGTTAAAATTCTAACAAATGTATAAAAATAAATTATCGTTTTACTTAGTGTTTATGAAAAACTTCCGATGCAGTCAAATAATGGCGGGCGCACACAAATTGGGCCGAGGGTGCCCTGGCGCCTGCGGGCACGGGGTTGGGAATCCCTGGCTTAAGCCAAAGAGTAATGATGGAACTTCAGACAGAGTGAGGCTGTCAAAGAGAGTGAGACAAATGGAAGGTTTTCCCTGCATCTCAAACCACAGCAAGTGGACCATTCCGTCTGTGACGGCTAGGCCTGCAGAAGACGATTGTAAGGATATTTCCCAAGCGCTGTATCCTTACAAGTGTTGGGTCAGAAGGAAGCTGAATGGTGAGACAATTTTGAAATGTCTGATGCAGAGGGCAGAACCTCTTTTCAGACAAATTTCAAAGCATAACAACTTTGATGAAGTCACCTGCTAAGAGCTGATGGCCACTAAAAAAATCCTGCCTGAGAGTATTTTGAGCCACATAATGCTTATCACTTTGACGAAAGAATAATAATAATAATAAAATAATGATTTTTATCTTATTTATGATATGGCACTTCTTGTATACCAGGCACTATTCTGTTTTATATATGTTGACTCACACAATAATCCTGTGAGGTAGCTACTATCTTCATTTTGCAGATCTGGAAACTGAGGTTCAAAGAGAAGTTCAGAGGCCTACCCGCAGCCACTTAGCTGTGAGCCTCAGATCTGGGCTTTGAGCCCAGGCGCCTCTCTTTGGAACCTTCGTCTTAATCACTGGTTATGCTGCTTTCTGGAGCCCTTGTGTTGTGCCTTAACCTTATTAGGGAACCTGGATGTTAAAGCCCAAAGCAGGTTTCATTTTCAATTCTTCACCTGAGTAGGAGGGCTGATGCCTCGAATCATGACTCCACTTAGGAAAAGTTGCTGCTTCTAAAAACCATCTGAGTAGAAAGTTGTTCCAGGGTTGGCACTTCTCTTCTCAAACCAATTTCTCATTCTCTCTGTCTCTCTGTATCATTATATAATAATTACATATACATATTACATATACACATGTGTATATATCAAGAAACATAAATGTATGTTTGTATTCCTAAATCAGAATATTTTGACTAGTGGGTATGCAAAATAAAATGATAAACAGTAAACACGGGAAGAATTTTCTGCCTAGCTCAGCAAACATGATAATCCCTATAAATACATCTATTGGTACTTTAATAAATAAAAGGATAAATACAGGGCATTTGACTTAACTAGCTGGCTATTAACTGTTGCCAGATGTTGACCTATGGATAGACATTAGGTATTGATGCACAGAGCAATTATAATTGCAATTAGCTACCTACCAATACTAGGCATTGGTACATGCTGACCAGTAGTAGACATTGATACCACTGGACATTTTCCCTTTGGAGTTGTCATTGATGGATATTAGGTATTGATCAACATTAGGCATCAATACACATTTGCTCCCCGGTGGACATTAGCCAACGTGGAACATTAAGCATTGACGGGCAAAGCCCTATTAGCTTATGATGACCTCTACCGTCTTGGCGGATACTAGAGGGTAGGCTTCTGCCCCCGTACCTGGCAGTCTATCCAGAGAAACACTCTACGAGCTGGCTTAGAGGCAGTGGGTGCGTGTTAGTGCTACATTTCCATCTGCCCTTTCTCGGAAAGCCCTTCGACGATGGCAATTTGGGGAAACCAGGGGCGTGTGGGTAATTCCTGGGTTTGAAAGAGTCTAATCAGCTCCCTGAGCTACAGAGGGACTGAGCTACACATAAATTCACAGGCTCTCATCTGCTGTCCTAAGCAGCACTTTGAGTGTTTTGGCCCTTCCTTCTTGTAAACGGTATGATCTAAGCACACCAGGGCTGGCGTCATGGGCAGTGGAAGCTCAGAAGGGCCCTGTGCTTGATTTAGTGTTCTGCTCTTGCCATCTTGAAATTCTTAATAATTTTTGAACAAGAGTCCCTGCATTTTCATTTTACACTGGGTTCCACAAATTATGCAGCCAATACCAAAACACAGAATCCCGGCCACCTGCACATGGCCTTGGGTTGCTCCTCCCTGTGACATAGGGCCAGGAGGGAAAGGACTTTGTGATCTTTGGCTTCTTATGCTCTAGGACCTAGAATCAATGATCTGATTTAAGATATTTAGAGCTGCATAACTTCTCCAACCTGTTTTCTATAGAAAAATCAATGGAATCCCAGTGTGTTTGGGTTTTGCAGAGCATCTCTGCCCTCTGACATGTGGGATCTGCGTGGCTGGCCCAGCCACTGAAGAAAGACAAGCAAAAATGAGAGACACCCCATCTGACAGATGAAGCCAGGCCCAGGCTGGCTTCCTCATCTCTGCAGTGACAGTAATACCAGGGGTCACTGTTGGGAGGAGGAAATGGTAGCCTGCACACCAAGTCTGAGAAACATGGGCCCAGTAGATGGCAGCTGTGTTATTAATGAAATGCACGGCGATGTCTGACTCAGCCTGGGCCAGTGGCACCCTGTGCCTCAGTTGTTTCTCCATCTCCAAAACTCAGCTGACATGTGCGTTGAAGGCCTGTTCCGTACTAGGAACACAGAGCCAAGATCCTGTGGATTAGTGTGTTATCTATAGCTCTACATCTTAAACTTTATGAAAAGTTATCAAAATGTGTCAGTTATCAAAGCATGACTCTCAGACTACATGGTTCTGTAATTTCATTCATAATTCTATGGTTGAATGCGTGAGTTTCAGAACAAGGACTTATGGAGTGTCCATTGCGTACTGGGCACTGTGCTTGATTCTTTACACACGTTTACTGCATTTCCTCTCCATACGATCCTGCGGAAGGAGACATTTTCATCACCATTTCCCAAGTTCAGAGCTGTAAAGAGCTTTGGCCTGTCACACAGCTGGTTCGTGATGGACCCAGTTCTGTGATCTCCAAAATGGAATCTTTGCACTAATCTCTATAATTCTGTAAGATTCTAATCACCTGGTTCGCGGTCCCAGGATTCCAGGAGGCCAGAGTATGGCAGGATGGAAGGAGTGTAGCTAGGGGACGGTGGGGCTGGCTGCAAACTGCGCAGGTCCACTTTGGCCTTGCTTAGGCGACCCTTGGGCCGGGTGTGTCTGGTCACGTGGGAACACGAGGTGGCGCTGTGGGTTGAGAGCCTCTGGAGGGGCTGCATGGATGCCTGATTAGCTGCGGGGTTTCTGCTTTCCCTAAGACAGGCTTGGGGGGGGGGGCAGGGCTAACGTCCCCACAGAGGAACCCCCACAGTGTGATGGCGCCTGCACCCACCCTCCCACTGCAGCTGTGTCTCCGGGCCGAGGTAACCTGCCTCTGAGTTCACTCCCCTCCTATACCTTCTGCACCGCTTTGTTCCTATGTTTAAGATGCCTAAGTTCCACGTCCCTCCCCCATGGGGTTCTTCAAGTGGGGCCTTGGGAGGTCCCAGCCCCACTGGGTGAAAGTCCCAGGGGTTTCTCCTCCATCCCTGCATCTGAAGCCTCTCTCATCCCAGAGAATGTGGGAGGGCGGGGATCTCACCCTGACAACACCCCCTCCCATGCCTTGGGCTCTCCGGGGGAGGGCTGACCGACAAGCTGGGCAAGCTCCCCAACCTTACCTGACCTGAATATTCTGGGTTCTTTGACCCTTCTCAAGTGCCAGTCCCTTTGGTCCTGGCCCACTTGTTCTCAGCTGTGCTGTTGATTGAGCCTCCTCCAGGAAGCCTTCCTAGCCCTACCACAGGGCTCTCAGCTCCCTGTGCTATTTATAGTTACATGTCCTCTGGGTGTCCTTCCCTCCCACCCTAGGACAGAGTTCCCTTGGGGCAGAGAGGAGAGGTGGGGCTGGGCCTGTGGTTGTTGGCTATGATGATAAATATTCCTGCAGACCTCAGCCAGTTACAAGAATTTGCTGGCAATAGAGCCACTCACATGAGTTGGAAATGAGCTCCCTGTCACTGGAAGTGTGCAAACAGGAGTTAGGGCACCCTTGTGGCTGACATGTCAAGAACCAAGGCCTGTTGGAGCTGAGGGAGGTGGAGATGGGGGTATCTCAGGGAAAGCTTCTGAGGCCAGGCAGGAACTAAGTCTGTTAGGATGGGAAGTTGAGAGGAATGAGGGCCAGAGCAAAGTCCCAGTCACAGCCTGAGCCAAGGCAGAGGCGTGCAAGGGCCTGACCAGTTATGAAACTGGGGCAGCAGGGAGAGAGGAAGGCGATAAGGTGGTAGATACGGTACAAGCTGCAGTGAGAGGTGAAACCCACCCCTGAGTAACCATACCCTCCACGTCTCCTCACCTCTCTACCCTGGGAGCTTATGAGGCTTTTCGGGGAGAACACACTGCCCAGGGCAGGCTGGTCCGGATTCATCTTTGTGGCCTCAGGGTCCAGCCCAGGGAATGTCGGGGGACAGAGTCAAAGAGGAACCCTTTATGTTTATTAAACCAAGGACCAGTTAGGTGTTGGGTGGGGCTGGTGGGGGAAGCCGGACTCTCATTGTCCTGTGGGCATCTGTATGGGACCAGCCCCTGGATGCCCACACGGCCACTAACAGCAGGCTTCCACCCAACACCCTATGCCCCCACACATCCCCTGGACACACTACAAGTGAACAAATGCAACTTTTCTACTTTTACAAAAGACACTTTTCCATCCCCTGCCAGCAGGGGTGTGGGGGCTGGTTTAAAGTGACAGTCCATTAAAAAGGCAACAATTTGTATAAAAAGAGGACGAAGAAAAGTGGCCCTGGCTGAGGCTGAGGCCATGCTGGTGGGAGCGCACACACTTGAATGGGAGCTGCCTGTCTCCTTCCACTGTATTCTGTTGGGTGGGACAGACTGTGGGCTCTATGGGTTCAGGGCCAGTGGGCTCCAGGACTGTCAACATCTTAGGGAAGCATCTAGAGGCAGGGCCTCAAGAATCAGTGGCTGCATTTCCATTCCTGATGCTGGGAGACCCACTGCCGGGCTGGATGGGCATGCCCGAAGCTTCCAGAAGCTGAGATGAAGTGACCGCCCATGCCACACAGCTGGTCACTGCGCCGAGTCCCACCTCTGAGGCCCTGCCCTGTCCTGGGGATGACAGGGAAAGGGCACAAATGGCAGCAAGAGGAAGCCCTCCCCCCTGGGGGGGGGGGGCACAATTTAGAGAAGACAGCAGTGCAGAGCACCCCAGCTGAGGCAGGACGCTGGGTCCAGTCATGCCTCCGCTGTAGGACCTCAGATTAGCCAATTCCCCTCTCTAGGCCTGTTCCCCATCTATCAGGTGAGGAGGTGGACTGATTTTTTTAGTCCTCTCTGTAACTACAGTTCTACCCAGGGTTCCAGAAAAGGATAAAATGGGCCTCACAGGCCCAGAGCAAAAGAAACTCACGGCCCTGAGTGATTGGACTGTGGGCCCACAGGGGTGCTCAGCCATGGACCTGACCTGTGACCTTCCTCCTGTCCCAATCAGGTTGGTCCAGGCCTGAGGGAAGGCACTTTGGGGTCAAGTGGGGAAGAACAAGGGACTGCCGTCTGGTTAGGCATCGAAGACCCTCTGCTTAGCCTCTTCCCAGGTTCATAGCTGTCTTTGCTGATGTGCCACATAGGCGCAGAGTCCCCACTGGCATTGGCACATTCAAATATAAATCACCCAGGACCGGAGTTAGCCCAAGGCACATAGTCTGCTATGTGGCCCCAGGCCACACCGTTGTCACAAGGTGTGAGGGTCCCTGGCAGCAGGTTCCTGAGTGTCTATGCAGTGCAGGGTCACCTTGGGGGTGGAGCCGGGCTGCCGGGGGTAGGTGCCCTCTCGCACCATGCGGCGGCACCACACGCCCTGGCCCACACTGACGCTCTGCAGTGCGGGGAGGTGCAGAAGCAACAGCTCAGGCAGGGGCACCAGGCCTGTGCCCGACAGGTCCAGCTCCTGCAGGGAGCCCAGGCCTGAGAACACCTCTGGTCCTACCCACTTGAGCGCGGGGTTGCCCGACAGGTCTAGGACCTGCAGGCCTGGCAGCTCACGGAAACCATAGGGCTCCAGTTGGGGCGGGGCCTGCAGGCTGCCCAGCGACAGGTGTGTCAGGTCCACCAGCCCCGGGAAGGCACCTGGGCCGATGGCAGCCAGCGGGTTCCCGTCCAGGTTCAGGTAGCGCAGGGGCAAGTCCCGGAGGTCAGGCACAGTGCGGAGCCGATTCCAGGCCAGGTTCAGGCTCTGAATGGCGGGTGTGGACAGGCCGGCCCCTGCAGGGTGGGGCACGAGGCGGTGGATGAGGTTGTGGGAGAGGTCCACGTGCAGCGCCCTGCCCTGGCTGTGGCTAGTGAAGGTGGACACGGGGACCTCGCGAAGCCGGTTGTGGCTAAGGTTCACGTCACTTAGGGGTGAGCTGGTGAAGCTCTCGGCTGGCAGGGCTGCCAGGCCATTGTGGCTGAGGTCGAGGGACTCCAGGTAGCGAAGGCGGGAGAAGGCAGTGGGGGAGATGCTGGTGAGCAGGTTGTGGCTGAGATCCAGGCCAGCCAGCGTGGTATAGCCTGGCCCTGCCAACACTGATTCATTCACTGTCTCCAGCTGGTTGGAGGACAGGTCCAAGTGGGCTGTGTCCAGAGGGATTGGCACGGGCACGATGGAAGGGCCCAGGCCGCTGCAATCCACTCGTGTCAGGCTGAAGCTATCAAAAAGGCCGAAGGTCTCCACCTCACACTGGCACCCAGGGAAGCACGGCCGGGTTGTCTGGACGCCGCTCACAGCCAGCAAGAGCAGTGGGGACAGCAGCAGGAGCCACGGCATGGTGGGGGCTGGAAAGAGAGCCACAGGTGAGGGTGGGCAGTAGGTACTCCATACCAGACGGTTCTAAGCCCACCCCATAAGACATCAGCCGACGTTTCTAGGCTAAGGTGACCAGATGTCCCGCTTTTGGCGGGACAGTCCCGATTTTTAACAATTTGTCCCGCGTCCCGCGGCGTTTTAAAAACGTCCCAATTTTTGGAAAGAATGCACAAGCCAGGGAACGGCGAGAGATAGACCAAATTTTTAATCAAGAACCCCCTCCACCCCGGTCAATGGTGTCCCGCTTTACCAATGTCAAAATCTGGTCACCTTATAATCTAGGCACAGCTGAAAACTGCCACCTGCATGCTGCCCTCCCAGGATGCTTTCCCTGAACACTACTCCTCACATAACTCCTCATCTGTCTGACCTCTCATCTGTTTGCTAAAAGGGGTTAGGAAGATAGATGGATTTTAAACTGGATACAGCAGAACACTTGCTTAAATAAGATTAGCAGATGAAAGTGGGCCTGTTCTGGCTGAAGTGAGGGTGGGGGCCTGGAGCCTCCCACACCTGCTTACCAACACTGCAGTGTGTTAAGGAATCCAGAGGGAACCCCACTGGACGAGATGGGTCTTTGGATGGCCTCTCCAGCTCTGATGATCTAGGACCATGGGCTGGTCTCAACCCAGGCCCTCTGGGCAGGGGGCGGGGTTCAGGGTCAGGTGCTCCATTTACCTCTGCTGATCATGTGCCACGTGCGGGGTGCTGAGCTGGCCGCCTCACTACATGGTCTCACTTGACCCTCACAACCACAAAAATTGCAAGACAGCAATTTCTGTCACCCCAAAGAGGGAACTGAGACTTAGGGGTTCAGAAAGTTACACACCACCACACGTAAATGGGAGTACGGAGAAACCACGGTCATGGTTTGGCAGTGGCGGAGCTATGCCTGAGACCCAAACCCCAGTCCTCCACACTGAGGATTCTCCCTACAAGGGTTGGGTGTCACCTCTTTTTGGGTGACAATGTCTGAGTTCAGTTCTAAGCCCCCTCGCCTGGCCTGTCCTCCAGAGGAAGGATCCATCATTCTAATTGGGGATCCTGTGTCTAGACTTCGAGATGGGCTCTGGGGACACCTGTCTCAATCCCCTACCCCCTGCTGATACAGCTGTTACCCCTCTGTGGCTCTTCCTTGAACACAGGGCAGGCAGTTGGGCTGGTTCCCCCCTTATACCAATGAAGAAATAGAAGCTCAAAGAGGAAAAGAATTTGGGTTTTTACACCAAACTAGTAAAAAGCAGGGCAGGATTAGAATCTAGGCCTGCTTGGTTCCAATTCCTCTATTTTCATCTGCTGCCTCCAGCAGGACTGGCAGGTGGCCAATGAAGAGACTGGATCCAAGAGTGACTTTTCCCACTGACACATGCTATGACACAAGCCACTTCCCCTCTTCTGGCCTTAGCTTCCCTCCCTGTGCAGTCACAGTAGTTGCCACCAATGCCAGGCACCACAGGTGTGTTGTCATTCAATCCTCACACCCATGCACATCTGTCCAACCCAAAGCACGTGTCCATGCCCACTGCAGCCCCTGGATGGTGGTGCCCAGCAGTGCTCGTGGGAGGCTGAGGGGTAAGCTGAGCAGTGAACAGTGTCTAACTAGACAGTATGTGGTTAGCCCCTTCCACTAGAGTGGCCCCTCAGCCTGGGAGAGACCAGGCATCAAGCCTCACTCCAGCAGGTCTCTCCGTATGACTACCCTTCCATGAAACTTTAAAGGAGTTGCCACTTGATCCACATTAGCTCTGCCTGGGGGTAGGGAGAAGTAGGGCTCTCCTCACCTCTCTATGGGGGCCCTTCCTCTCCCAGCCCTTTCTTTTGTAGAGTCAGTCCAGTTTGAGGATTAAACCCAGCCCAGGTGCATCCTGGGCTTGATCCCAACTAAGGCAGGACAGAGTGTTCCCATGCCTGAAACCAAAAGGAAAATATTAAATTGCTTCAGGCCCCCTTTGTTCCCCTGGGTGAGCTTCTTACCGCAGAGCTTCATTACCATTCAGGGCCCCACCTTCCCTGCTAAGCCGATCTGCTCATTCCCACCCTTCCTAGGTTTAAACAAACACACTACAAAAAAAGCCCCGATATTACCCTTTGGTTCCCAAAGATGCTTATACAATGTGCCTATTAAATGCCAAATGGCCTCGCGTGAGCTCCTGCTATGTAACCAGGAGCCCAAACACAGCTCAAATGTCCTCTCCAGGCCTCAGCCTTGTCCTCTGAACCACAGGCAGGAATTCTTGCTCTGCACTCCTCACATAAGTTACCCTTACATTTGGTGCAGTGCAAACTGTGAAGAGCTGTGCACAAATGCAGGGTGGTCAGCACTAGGCCACTGTAGATAAGGCACTGAGGCAATGGCAGGGACAGCTGATGTCAAGGGAGCAGGAACATAAATCGAGACCTCGCTGCTCCACTGCTTGTGAATGCTCCCAGGGCTCTTCCTGCCCTGCACAATGGTCCCCTCTCCCTGGGCCCCAGTTCTGTGCCAGGCCTGGTCATTCACATGGAAGTGCTGACGGTGACCATCAGAGCCACTCCTCGCTATGTGCTAGTGCTCATGTGTTCTCTCAATCTTCCATCAGGGCCGGTCAGCAGCCTTACATCCAAGTTAGAAACAGATGAGAAAAGGAAGGTGGCAGAGCCAGGCACTGAACTCGAGCCTTTGGAACCTTGTAATTGATTTGGTTCAAGTGGAAAGTGTGTTTCTGTGTTGCTGGGAAGAGGAGAGGTATCCAGAGTTCTAGGGCCAAGCTCCAGCTGTCGCTGACGGCTATGAGGTAGGTGCCAAGCTTTTTAGTACTTAATGGCTCCAGGGCTTTCCTGAGGTCACAGCAGAGGCCAGCGGCTTCTCAGGGGTGTCCCCAGGCTGCTGGGAGAAGAGAAGGGAGAAACCCCTGAGCAGCCTCACAACTTGGGAGAGAGAAGGTTGGGGTGTGGGATGGTGTTTGATTAGTGTCCCTGTTCTGCTCGGAGGAAATGTCCCCTTTAAGGTAACGTAAGGAAGGGTGCCTTCATTAATCTCTCCAAGATGCTGGGGTCTGGCACTACTGCTACCAGCCCCTTAGCAAAAGGCTCAAGAGCCAAGGGGGAGGGCAGAGCTTTCACAGGAGTCTGAGGGGGAGATAGAACTACCAGGGGACACAGCCCTTTACAGTTGAAAAAGGCCTTTGCCCATCTGGTGCTGGGAGGGCAGAGCTGGCATGTAATGCTTCCTTTTGGCCGTGACTTGTCCGGGGATCCTGAGAGGCGTGGTGGCCAATGCTCAGGCTCTAGCCCCAACTCTGGGCTCAGGGCTTCCCCAGCCCCTCAAGATGGCTGTTGTCTTTCCTAAGGATCTCAGAGAATCAATTAAAAATAACACTCAGAAGAGTTTTCAACCTCATGGAGGGGGCTGATAACCGTAATGCTAGGTATTGTAAGGATAAATTGTATGTCTAAGAAAACTATAAGTATGCATTACAAAAACCCATATCCTAATTTTAGAAAGTCTAAAAGAAAATATATCAACACAACAGTGGTTTTCCTTTACATGGTAGAACTCTCAGTGATTTAAACATGTCTTAATCCCTCTCCCAATCCATGTCCTCTTACACTAAAAAACATACGAGGGCTGTCCAGAAAGTATCCAGCCATATAATATGAAAGAGAGGCATTTATGGCTGGATTTACCAGACAGCCCTCATATATATGAAACACACTTAAAGGACCGCCTCATGGCCATCTCTGCTTTTCTGTTCTTGGCTAGCCACAATCTCTAAGCCTCAGTCTCTTCATCTGTTAAATGGGATATGGAGAGCCACTTCACAGGGCTGTCACGACGGTGAAGGGAAATGGTGGGAGGGAGGCACCTAGCCGAGCTTCCAGCACATGGGAAGGGCACCCAGTGTGGGCTGCCCTGCCTTCCTCCAGACAGGGAGCGGGTGGAGTGGGGTGGGCTTTATCCCATCTTCTTCCTCCTTCCTTTAGCAAACATGTATCAAGTATGTCAAAGCTTCTATCAACGCCCTCCTGGAGAGATCTTTCCATGAAGGCCACACTGTGTTGTTTCTCAACAGGGCTGCTAGATCTGGGAAGGGATGAGCAATGTGAGTTCCTCTTGGCTAAAAACCACCAGCCGCAGCTCTGTGGAAAGGCCTTCACAAAGCCAAAAGGTCTTGCACGCCAACTTGCAGTATGAAATAGGAGACTCACTTCACTGCTCTGGACCAGCTCCTTCAACTGTGAATCTGGGATGGTAATGAGGGACCCATTGGCCTCAGAGAGGATAGTGTTCAGACTGAGAAGCTGAACACTCCTAGAGAGAAACGAGGCCCCAACAGATAAAAACCACATCATGGAAAGACTGTGCCTTTTCATTTTACCTAAACCCACACCCACAGGAGACAGACAACCACAGCATCGCTTCCTGGGGAATCCACCCAAGACCTCAGAGCTCTCCTCAACATGGTGCTCAAAGAAATCTCTACCGTGGATCAGAGCTGGCCCTTGAGATGAACAGTCATTCTGGGATCAATTCTCTGATTTGAGGGAGCTACAGCCCAGGGGACCCGCTGAACTAGACAACTCTGAGTACCGACTTACTCTCTCTCTGCTCATTTCCTCATCTAAAACTGAGACAATCTCTTCCTCAAGGGGTTGCTGTGAGGACTAAGCTCACAGTACCAGGACACTGACCGATGTAGTCACGGGTGCTTGTGTCTCTCCTAAGCTGTATGTTAGGAGTCCGCCTAGACCACCCCTACCTACTTCTCCACGCTCTAGGGGACCAAAAGGGAGGCAACTGGCAACTGTGCATGGTGGTTAGACAGGTCCTGGAGGAACATCAGGAGACCTCCCTACCCAAGTACCCAACATAGTGCCAGGGACGCAGCAGGGCTGACTGTTGTGCCAACATTCTTCAGTCACCACGCTGGTGTCTACTGCATCTCTGGCCCATAGATTTGCCAGCTTCTCATCACAGCTTCAAGAGGGAGCTCCTGGCATGGGAACAAGGTGGATGGGGAGCTGAGACTGGGGCTGGACCAGGGCCCCTGTACCCGAGACAAGGTTTTGCCTCCACCAGCTGCTCAATGCCTAGCTACTTCCCTTCCTGCTCCCTTCCTCATGAGCTCATTCAAGCTGATGCCAGTGAAATCCCCAGGTGGAAATCCCATTAATATCCTGACCCCCAACCACTTAGCTATGGAAAATTTCAGGGCCAACACCTGGAGCCGGCTCTTGCCACAGAACTGCTAACGGCACACATCTGTACAAACACATCAGCTCACCACGCACTTGCACATCAACACCTCATTTCTGCCTTACTACAATCCTTGATCATGGGGATTACTGTCCCTATTTTGCAGACAAAGGAACTGACATTCAGCTGGGTAGTAGAGGAAGGAACCAGGTCTCGACCCCAGAGGTCTCAGGTCCAAGTTCAGTGTCCCTTATACCACTGTGCCTCAACGTGGCTAGCGGATCATGCTGTATTGTAGTTATGTTTACCTGTCTGTCCTGTGGACAGGAGTGGGGTTAGATTCATTTTTTATATGTCCTGGGAGCTGAACACTGGGCCTGGCACACCGTGGGCACTATGGGAAAATATATCAGGCATTTAGAATACTGCTGCCTCACCCAAGGACACCACAGCCTTTCCAGAGCCTCCTCAACTGTTACCTACCTGTTCGGGCACACTGCAAGGTCAGCAGGCTAGATGGCACCCTATCTGGTTTACAGCTGCAGAGACCTGGGGAGGTTCAGTGGTCTGTCCAGGCACAGCCACGGAAGCCAGGGGCTGGACTCAGGATGCAGATAATCGGACACCCAGTGCCTGGCCGCCTCTGTGACATCATCCCTGGTACAGGGGGGCCCTGGGGTCCAGCAACCTCACCCGAGAAGGATAACCTACAGGGCAATGGGCAAGGCTCCCAACACATTTTCTCCTTCCAGTGTATCTTCTTCCAGAAGCATTTCAAGCTCCCTGTGGTCAGAGGCAGCATGCGGGGACACATGGGGTAGCAGTACAGGGCACAGGAAGTGGGTTTTGTAGCCAGGCAGCCAGGGCTCCAACCCCACAGTGCCTCACCCCCCATGAGGCTTGTGTGTGCCCTCCCCCGTGCCTGAGTCTTCATCTGTGATGTGGTGAGACTCCCTAGCACTGTGGGCCACTGAGATAATGACACACGAGAATGAAGACTCAGCCTTGGACGTGGTACACACTGGAACATGTGGGTTCTTGACCCCTCATGGGTGATTTCAGGGGCCACAAAAGAAAATGGAGCTGACACACCAGCAGACCTGAAGGCCAGGCAGGGGCAGAGACAGAGAAGAATTCAAAACGCATCCCCTGAGACCCTGGACTCTCTCCCAATACACAATCAGGGCCCCACTGGGGCTGTAACTGCTGACCAGGCTCTACCAGGACATTGGTAAAGGGGATTGGAAAGGCCACACAGGCCAGAGCAGGCAGAAACAGTTGTGTCTCTTGTGACAGAATGACAGAATGAGAATCAGCAGCTGAGTGGGTGGGTCGCGGTCTTCCCCCTCCCGCACCCCCGAAGCTGGGCCGCCAACCCCCTGCCCGAGCCCGGCTCAGGAGGCCTTCTGACTTAGATTGTTGCAACAGCCTTGTTTCGGCCCCCACGGCCTCCACTGGTCAGATTTGCTGGGCACCAGTACAAACTCAGCAGAAGACTAGGAGCCCACCACTGCTGTTGAAAGCCCATCACATAAACAGAGCTTGCCAGTCTAGAAGCCTATCTTGCTCTGAGGGCCCCAGGCCTTTGCATGGGCTGTTCCCTTTGAAGATGACAGAGATGACCAGTCTACCACACAAACCCTCACTCATCTGATCCAAAGCCACGTCCTCTGTGAAGCCTTCCCAGTCTACCCTGCCCCTCATCTGGCAAAAAGTCACCCCCTACCCCCACCCCGAGCCGCTGTGGTCCATGGGCCATTCTTCAAGGTAAAACATACTTCACGGCCTGTGGCCATCTCCAAATCTGACTATGTTCAGCTCCTCCCCTGTGTGGGACCTGGCCATGTGAAAGGGGATAGACCACATGAAATGCTCTGGTCAGAAAGCTTCCCTCTGCTTGGAGAGGGCAGCAATCCTCCAAGCTTGCAGGATACTAAAGGCCTGGCCAGATGGTGAAGCAGGTGCAGGGCCACAGTAGAGGCTGCCTCTGCCTTCTATTGTCACTGCAAGCCAACAATGTCTGCACACCTCTTCCCATTTTATTAGCACAGTTAATTATCCTAGTTAACATTCACAACAGGTCAGTGAGACAGAAATTCCTGTCCTCATTTGAAGGATGGGGAGACAGAATCAGAGAGGTCAAGTTACTTGCCCAAGACCACAGAGATAGGAAGGAAAGGAGTTGGAGTAAACTGCACATAGCGGCCTCCAGATTGTTCTCCCAGTCTCCAGCACCACCCACAGCCAGAGGGCTGTTTCTTAAATTACCAGTCTCATACTATCATGTCTGTTTAAACCAGCCAGCAGCTCTACTGCCTACAGGTTCAAATACTAACCACAAGGCCATCATAGTTGGCCCTTACCCTCCCTCTCAGCCTCCAGTTGAATTTTAATTCCCTGCATCCCATCTTATGGTCTTCGATGTCAATCACTTCTGCACTGTTGCCACAACACTGAGAACTATGCAGTGCTACTTCCTCAGTGGGAGACACTTTCTGTCTCCAATGTGTATTCACCCAACTTTCCCAGGCTGATGCATTCCAGCCTTCCCTTTGGGGACTACAGGGACCCCTGGCCCAGACCATTTCATCCCACTCAGATTTTAAAGCCACCTCCTCCACTCCCTTTAAAAGAGCAAATTGGTGCTTGGGACTCGTCAGAATGAAGGTGTGTGCACCACCAAAGTGTCTGCCAGGGTCTCAACCAGTCAGCCAGAACAGGAAGGGGGGAGAGAGGCTATCAACACCTCCCTTTCCAGAAGAGAAACTGAGGCCCAGGGAGGAAAAGGAAAGTGTCCACGGTGGCATCCTTTCCAGGTGAGTGGCCTGTGCCCGTCCTGAGTGTCTACAGCATCTGGCAAAACTCTAGGTATAAGATTGAGGTTGGGTGGGGATAGGGGTGGGAAGGTGTTAGGGTTATCTTTGCAACTCAAGATCAAAAGCCCAGACCTCCTGTGCCCTCCCTCCCAGGTAGGATTTGGGCTTTGCAAGCCCGGACTTCTCCGAAGGGTAGAGCAAGCAGGGAGAAAGAATCGGAGGGTTCCTGAGTCACCTCGTCGAGGCCAAGTGTGGGCAGGCACTGCTCTCGGGCGGGCTCTCCAAAGCCGAGAGCTGCGCAGGTTATCCCGACTGCACGTTCTGAGCCCCAGGAAGTTCTCACTTCCATCCACTACAGGCTGAGTAACTTGCTCAGTGCCGTGCTGTGGACCAGCTGTCGGCCCATTCGGAGCCAGCATGAGCAAGGCTCCTATTCTGCATAGTCCAACTGAGGTCTCTGGAGCCGGCACGGCCGGCAGACCCGGATCCCAGGTAGCCATCGCCTTCTCACCTATGGGATCGGAAGGCTGATCCCCACCACCCTGGGGGAGGGAAGCAAACCGAGAGCGGAGCTCAAAGCGGAGCCGGCCTCTCTGCCCAGCAGGCACGTCTCTCTCGGTCACACTCTCTCCGAGAAGTGCGGGGAGGGAAGTACCGGCTGCCCTCTCTTCTCTCCGGCGCCCGGCCGGGGCCCAGGAGCGCTGCTTTCCCTCTCTCCTCCCAGCCGATTCGGCGGGGGGTGTCCGGCACGTCCCGCTCGCCCTCACCCAGGCCAGCCCCCAAGCACAGCCGATAGCCCTCGTCGCCCACCCGCCAGCCGTATCCCACCCCCTCACGGCTCTAAGGACCCCAGGGGACTAAAGAGGGCAGCGCTGCCGGCGCCCCGTGCGCACGCTGCAGCGGGGAGGGCCGGGCTGCTGCTGGAGGAACCCGGAGAAAAGTTTGAAACCAAGTCGGGGGCCCGAGCGGACAGCGGGGGAGCGAGGAGTTGGGGCGGCGCCTGGCTCTCGGTGCGCACACACCCCGCGGATACCCAAGCCAGACACGTCGACAGGCACAGAGCACGTACGCGGGTGCACAGAACGCGGGCACAGGCGCGAGACGGCCACGCACAGCCACACAAAGGCGCGGGCAGAGGTACGTCCGGGGACCCGCAACCGCGAGGCGCACGTGCCCGCACAGAGACCGCGGAGGCGCCGGCTCGCCCCCGGCCTGAGCCTTTGTCTCCTGGAAGCCCTCTCCCCTCCGTCCGAGCTCCTCACCCCCCGCGGAACCCGAGGCGTCCGGCGGCCGCTGCCAGCACCCTGGGTCTGGAAAAGTTGAAGGGCCTCGTCCCCGCCCCCGTGCCCAGCGCCGCCGGCCTGCCGGCCAGGGTGGGGTCGCGGTCTCCGCCCGCAACGTGGACTCCCCTCGCCCGGGGACCCGCACCCACCTGGAAGCCTGCGCCGCAGCCGCCTCGGCACGCTCACCCGGGCGGCCCGGCCGCGGGCCCTGCGGCCGGCGCTTTTCTCTGTGCCGCGCGACCCGCCCCCCGGCCCCCGCCCGACGCCGGGCAAACCCCGCGCCCGCCCGACGCCCAGCGGCGGCTCCGCTGGCCGCCTGGAGATCTAGGGAGTGTCGACAAAGTGCCTGCCTTTCCGGGCGCTCTCCCCGCCCCCCGCCCTCCCGCGGAGTCCGCGCCGCGCCGGTTCCACCCTAGGGAGCGTCTCAAAAGTGCGCACGCAGCTCCCTCCCACTCGTCGGCCCCGCTCCCAGCTTCCGGCAACCCCGATCCCTGCCCCCTCCCCGGAGCGCCCGAGCAATCTCAGCAGCTGTCCACATCGTCCGGAACATCTGGAGGCCGCTGGAGAGAGAGCAGGAGAGAGAGGGAGTTAGTTTACTCTTCTCCACTTTATCCCCCCCCCTTCTTTTTAACCAGGTGAAAGAGGTCAAAATGTACTTAAGTTGGTGGTCACATAGCGCAGACCATGCAGCTGGGGTCGAGCCACGTCCATTCTCTTTGGGATTGTTCTCCCTTTGTGCATAAGCTTTCACTTTAATAAACCTTTCTCTCTGCAAAACTGTTTTGCCTGCTCTCTTGGTTTCTATCCTGAGAGCAGCAAGGACCCCTGCACCCATAATACAGAGACATTAGTGAGAGGGAGACCAAAATTCCCAAGCAGAGGGTGGCTGAAAGATGAGCCAGCTGAGAGGAGAGACCCAGGCTTCAGCAGAAAAGTTGGTGTGAAGGAGTGAAGAGGAAAAGCAACAGACTTATTGTTTTTCTGGAGGAAATCATTGAACTTCTGATTGGGATTCTAAGAAGGGAAACTGCATGTGACTAAGCAGCAGTTTAGGTCTATTCCTCCCTGCAGCCTACCCTCTCTCGCCCCTCTTTATGGTGAATGGAAGGGGAGGGGGGAGAGGAATCCAAAAACACTTAAATGAGGGGTTGGGGTAAAGGGGGGCGAACAGGGTTTGACTGGCCCAGTCTAGGGACAGGAGGAGGGATCCCAGGGGCAAGGGGTGGGGGTAGGGGGTGTTCTTGAAGCAGGCTTGGACTGAACACCAGACCTCCCAGGAACTTCCCTGTTGTGCAGAGATTGGGCAGTGTTTCCTGTACTGGGCCAGGGCTGCACACCTAGCGTTTTTGCTCCCTCTCTCCTTAATCCTTTTTTAAAGAAATATATTGCTTGGGCTTGTGTGTTTGTGTCTGCTGTCTGTCTGGGGAAGGAGGGAGGCAAGTAGGGGGATGGGGAAGGAGGAGTAGAGGCCATTACCCCAGGCCTCCAAGGTAACAAAGTTGAATCTGCCCAGAGAACAGTGCTCTTGTAAGTCCTCCTGCTGCATTCAAAGGCTGTGTGGTGGTAGCTGCAGTATG
Source organism: Craseonycteris thonglongyai (assembly GCA_004027555.1). Lineage (NCBI taxonomy): Eukaryota > Metazoa > Chordata > Mammalia > Chiroptera > Craseonycteridae > Craseonycteris > Craseonycteris thonglongyai. The sequence continues at coordinate 18,088 of PVKE010020845.1, forward strand.
GTGACTCCACTCACCTGGGCTGAGACCCATGCACCCTGTAGACTGCCAGTTAGGGAGGTGCAAGAATGCTGGGAGCCTGGTTTTATCAGTATGGGACCAGGAGAGCTACCCTCTCTGCTCTGCCCATTGTCCTACCCCAGTGAGAATTTCCGCTTCCAGGACTGGGAGACCCGAGCACCCAGCTGAGACTTCTAGTCAGACAGTTTTTGAAACTGTACCATAGACCCCTTTGTATCTAGTCACATTCTCACAGTCGAGCTGAACTAACGGGCCGCTGAGAGTCACCTCCACATGTTCTCTGCATCCTGAGGCCCTTAGGAGTCTGACCCCTTCCTGAGCCTCTCCCCTCCCCCGCATTGCCTAGAGGGGACTGAGACCAGATAATCAGCAAAAATAACAGCATTTTATGAGGGCTGCAGTCATGGACATGGGTAAGACTCGAGCCCTGCCACTTACCAGCTGAGAGTAACCTTAGAGAAGTTACCTAACCTGTTGTGGGAAGTAAACAAGGTAACTTGGTAAAGCATTACCAGTAGTTTGGTGCGAACAGGAAGCGCCATTGAGTGTTGTTATTGCTGTTATTATCCCAAGATGTCTCCTGTCAGGAATGGGGTAGAATCTGGAAAGCGCAGCAGGTGTGGGAGGAGAGGAGACAAAAGAATGGTCACGTGACCCTCTGTTCAGTCTAGCCCACCTGCCTGCTGCTGCCTCCCCTCCCACGAGGGAGGGGCTTTCTTTCTAAAGAACACCCCCACCCCCTGGCCCTGGCCTCTAGACTTTCAGCCTCCTCCCTTGATGTGGAGTCATGGAGTGAAGCCTTCCTCAGCATCTGAGCAGTGGAGATGTACACTCCGCTCCCAGGGAACTAGGGCATGCTAACTCACACTGCTCTTTGTATGTAGCATCAAACCAGCTGGCCCAGAGGCTCTGGACCCCTCCAAAGGGCCTCTCACTCACCATAAGCGTGACAAACAACCCTTCACACTTGGGCTGGTGGCTGACAGCAGTTTCTAAGCACTTCTACTTTCATTAGACACTACTAGGCTTTCTGCTAACCGGAACTCAAGCACGGCATTTTCAAGCAACTGGCAAAAACATCAGAAGAAAAAATACTTCAGATAAAAATGAAAATAAAATAAATTTCTAGTGGAAATGTAAGTTTAAATTGGGCATGCTGGGCAACCCTCTGTAAGCCCAGGCTTCGTGAACCTCTAGTGTGTTTCCCACTCCTGCCAGTTCACCATGTGTAGACATGGCAGTCCTTTGGGATTTATTCTTATTCAAATTTTGTGTTCTCACCCACCCCCCAAATGCTGAAACAGGTCCCAAGTACACCTAAACGCATAGTGCTTAACCTCAAGCAGAAGATTAAAATATGCAAGACGCTTGAGAAAGGTCAGAGTCATGCAGTGCTCATAGAGGAATTTCATGTTGGTTCAACGATCCACGACATTAGGCTCAGTCTCAGAGGATAAAGGAGGTTTATGTTAAGTTGGAGAGTGACAAGAGTGTGGAGAAGCATTATACTCTTCACACACCGAAAATGGAAGTGCTTGACCAGGCCTGTGTGAGTGGCCTTCACTGAAAAGGCCTGAGGGTGGTTGTATTTCTGGATCCATGTTGCAGGAAAAAGCAAGAGAATTCCATGAGAATATGAACACTGAAGACGAGTGTTCATTTTCAAGTGGCTGGCTTACCCGATTCCAGGTTTGTCTCAGCATCTATAAGCTGGACTTGTCAGGTGAGCAGCAATCGGCTGATTTTGAAGCTGCAGCTTCACTTCATGACATGTTTAGTGAACTGATTGCAGAAAATGGCTTGACCCCAGAGCAGATCTATAATGCAGGTGAGACTGGATCAATGTGGAAATGTCTGCCTAATTCTACTTTGGCTGCTGGTCATGACAAGGTTGCTCATGAATTCAAGCTAAATAAAGAGCATATAACTGTGCTCGTTGTGCAAAGGCATTGGGAAATCATAAGGTAAAATTGTGTGGTAGGCAAACTTGCTAAACCTAGGTGCTTTAAAGACATAACTAAACTTCCTGTAGATTATCATGCACAGAATGGATGGACGAGGACATTTTTACCAAGTGGTTTTATTATTAATTTGTCCCCAGTCTGAAAGAATACTTATGAAAGAAAGCAACACCAGAGAACAGTAAAGTTCTGTTGTTCCTGGATAACTGTCATGTACATCCTCCTGTGGAAGAGCTTGTTAATGGCAACATTTTTGTATATTTCCCACCTAACTTCACAATTCTGATCCAATCAATGGATTAGGGACAGATACAGGATGTAAAAATGGGAGCAGCTGGGATAGCTCAGCAGTTGAGCACTCGCCTTGCAACTGCGAAGTCCAAGGTTCAATTCCTGGCCCAGCCCAAGCAACCCCATATGCTGAACTGCAATGCAAATGGTAATTGCCAAGATGGCCCAGGGGAAGGTTCTTGCCCCACCATGTGGAAGGTCCCGGGTTTGGTTCCTGCCTCACACAGCCCCTCATCCACTTGTATGGAATGAAACCATGTCATAACTAATGATGTACAACTATGGAGACTGCTCTGGGCTCTCCTCCTTTCTTTCTCTCTCTCTCTCTCTCTCTCTCTCTCTCTCTCTCTCTCTCTCTCTCTCTCTCTCTCTCTCTCTCTCTCTCTCTCTCACTTTCTCTCAAACAATAAAAATAAATCTTTAAGAAAAAGAATGTAAAAATGTTTTACAGGTGTAACTTCATGGGAAAAATGACTGATTTAGACGGGACAATTTTGGGCTTCCAGAAAAAATATAATCTCAAAGATGCTGTCTACACTGTCAGTTGTGCTTGGCATTGTGTGAGAAGCAAAATATTATGAAAATGCTGGAGAAAGTTGTGACTAGCTGTGACATCTGAAGAATCCTCTTCCTCCTTCATCGAATCTGAGGGGTTTCCAGTCAATAGTGCAGCTGCCAGTAGCAGAGTTTATGATGAAATCTCAGTTAGTTGATTCTGCTAATGACAAAATGAATTTGTCTCAAGATGACCTCGATGACTGGCTTGCTGTGGATGAAGCTATTCCAGTAACTCATATGCTTAATACAGAAGACATCATAGAAGCTGTTGTAGATCATGGAAAAATGAATGTTGCAGAGGAGTAAGAGAGTGATGCCAATGGGTGTGGTGGAAAAAATATCCTGTCAGACAACTACTGTGGCATGTGAAACTGTAATAGCTTTATCAGAACAGCAGCCCTTCTTCACTTCTCAGCATGTTATGTAGCTGCGCATCATGTAAAACCTGACTTTGTGTGAGAGGTGTAGGGCCTCAAAGCAAGCTGATATTCGTTCATTTTTCAAAAAACCTACATGCAAATTTGCCAGCATAGCATCATTTACTGATGTAGATTCCAAACCATTCACATCCACTTCTCCTGATCCTTTCTTACTATGTCATCAGATCCTGATCCTGATACAATGTCTACCCATCTCTGCCTCTACTGTAACAGTTGTAAGTGTGTATGTGTGTGTTTTTCTCTAAGTTACTCGAAGTTTAAAACTTACATTAGTGAAATTCATTAAGTTGAAAAGTTTATTGGCTGCCATTTAACAAAATTGCACATTGCATTCACAAAGCTGGTTTTATAATAAAACAGTTACATTGAGTTTGTCTTTATTTGTTTTAATTTGCTTTTAATTACTGTATTTCAATATTAATATCAAGGCAATACAGAGTTTTTGGTATAGTATAATATGGTATAGTATGGGATATAAGGCCTATTTTAAATAGTAACTCTTAAGCAAACAGAAACTACATTCATCTGGTATCTACCAATCCCCTTGGGTGCCGGATAACTGAGAGTCTACTGTATCCCTGATCTTCCCTAAATGGAAAGAAGCCCCCGGGACCTTCCAGGGGAGAATCATTAACCCTACCTGCCCTCTGCGCTTGGCCTCAGTCGATGGTGTGTCTCATTATTAGTTCTTTTGGGTGGTTGGAATGCAGGCCTGTGAGCTTCCAGGCTCCCCCTCCTGTCTGCTGTCTCACTGTAGCAAAAAAAAAGGCCTTTCTGAAAAAGAAAGCAAAAATTTTTTTTAAATGTGGAAATTGAACAACATGCTACTAAAGAATGACTGGAGAGATCAAAAGATTCATAGAAACAAATGAGAATGACAATTTACATATCCAACTTTTGGGATGCAGCAAAAGCTATAATAAGAGGGACGTTTATATCACTACAGGCCTATCTCAAGAAACAAGAAAAATCCTAAAGAAACAACCTAATGATACATCTTAAAAACCTAGAAAAAGAACAAATAAAGCCCAGAAGTCAGCAGAAGAAAGGAAATAATAAAAATTAGAACACAGTTAAGTGAAATAGAGAACAAAAAGACAATAGAAAAAATTAGTGCAACAAAGAGCTGGTTATTTAAAAAATTAATAAAGTTGGCAAACCCTTGGCTAGACTCACTATGGAGAAAAGAGAAAAGACATAAACAAAATCAGAAACGAAGGAGGAGAAGTTACTAAGGATACCACAGAAACACAAAGGATTATACAAGTGTACTATGAAAGAATACATGCCACCAAATTCAATAACATAGGAGAAATGGATAAGTTCTTATAAGTATAAAACCTTTTTAGACTGTATGAAGAACTGGAAAATCTAAATAGATCAATTAACAGTAAGGAAATTGAAACAATAATAAAAAATCTCCCCCAAAATAAAAGTCCAGGACCAGATGGCTTCAGAATAGTTGAATTCTACCAAACATTCAGAGGATTTAATTAACACCTTTCTCAAACTCTTCCAAAAAATTGAAGAAGCACTGCTTTCTAACTCATTTTATGAGGCCAAAATTACCCTGATACCAAAAGTTGGTAAGGATAACACACAAAAAAGAAAACACAGACCAATATCTCTGATTACTACAAATGCAAAAACCCCAAACAAAACTAGCAGATTGAATACAATACAGTAAAAAGATTACACATTACAATCAAGTGGGGTTCATCCCAAGGGCGCAAGGATGACTCGACATATGCAAATTGATCATGTGATACACCACATAAACAAAATAAAGGATAAAATTCATATAATCATATCAATAGATGCAGAAAAAACATTTGATAAGATACAGCATTCATTTATTGTTAAAACATTTAATAAAATGGCATAGAAGGGCAGTACCTCAACATAATAAAGGCCATATATGACAAACCCTCAGCTAATATCATAGTTAATGGTGAAAAACTGAACATTCCTATAAGATAAGGAACAGGACAAAGGTGCCCTCTCTCACCACCATTAGCCATCAGAGTATTGGAAATCCTAGCCAGAGCAATCAGGCAAGAGAAAGAAATACAAGGCATCCAAACTGAAAATGAAGAAGACAAATGGTCATTTTTTGCAGATGACATGGTTCTTTATATAGGAAACCTTAGAGACTCCACTAAAAAATTATTAGAAACAATAAGCAAATTCAGTCAAATTGCAGGATATAAATTCAATGTACAAAAATCCATTGCATTGCTATAGAATAACAATAAAATTTCTTTTGCAATTGCAAACAAAAGAATTAAATGCCTAGTAAAAAAGCTCAACAAAGAATCTATACACTGAAAACTACAAGGTATTGTTAAAAAAAAATTGAAGAAGACATAACAAAATGAAAAGATATTTTATTTATTTATTTAAGATTTACTTTATTGTTTGACAGAAAAAGACAGAGAGAAGGGAGAGGGCCCAGAGCAGTCCCCATAGTCGTACATCATTAGCTTTGACATAGTTTCATTCCACAGGTAGATGTGGGGCACACAGGGTGGGAACCAAACTGGGGGTTTCACATGGGAACCACGCCCTACGTCAGCATATGGGTCCACACAGGCCAGGGCTGGGACTCAATCTTGGGGTCCTGGAAACAAACTGGGGGCCTCCCACATGGATGCATGCCTCAGTTCAGCATATGGGTCCACACAGGCTGGGATTGGGACTCAATCCTTGGACCCTGTGGCTGCAAGACAAGCACTCAACCGGCTGAGCCATCCCGGCTTCCCAGAGAGATATTTTGTGTTTATGGATTCAAAGAATCAACGTAGTTAAAATGGCCATATTGCCCAAAACAATATATAGATTAATTTAATCTCCATCAAATTCCCAATGACATTAAAAAATAAAAATAAAAAAGAAATAAAAAAGCATCAGATTTTATATGGAATAGCCAAAGCAATCCTGGGAAAAAATAACAAGTCCCAAGGTATCACACTTTCTGACTTCTAATTACACCATAAAGCAACAATAATCAAAACAGCGTGTTATTGGCAGAAAAACACCACAAAAATTAACTCAAAATGGATCAAAGACCTAAATAAAAGACCTGAGATAATAAATAGCATAGAAGAAAACATAGGTACTAAATTTATAGACCTTGGGCTTAGAGCAGACTTTATGAACTTGACTTCTAAGGCAAAGGACATAAAATAAAAAATAAATGAATGGGACTATGTCAAACTAAAAAGCTTCTGTACAGCAAAAGAAACCATTAACAAAACAAAGAAGTAACTAACCAAATGGGAGAAGATATTTACAAACAACATCTCCGATAAGGGGTTAACATAAAAAATATACAATGAATACATACATTTCAACAACAAAAAAATAAACAATCCAATTAAAAATAGGCAGAGAACCAGACCAGACACTTCTCCCAAGAAGACATACAAACAGCCAACAGACATATGAGAAGATGCTCAACCTCACAAGCTATAAGGGAAATGAAATCAAAACCATAATGAGATACCAACTCACACCTGTTAAAATGGCTGCAATCAACAACTAATAACAAGTGTTGGAGAGCGTGTGGGGACAGAGGAACCCTCATACACTTCTGGTGGGAATGTAAATTGGTATAGCCACTATAGAAAACATGAAGACTGTCTCAAAAAATTAAGAATAGAATTACTGTGTGACCCAGTAATCCCTTTTCTCAGTATCTACCCCAAAATTTTGAAAATATTTATTTGTAAAGATAAATATTTACAAATATTTATTTGTAAATTCACGTATATACATCTATATTCATTGCAGTATTATTCATGGTGGTCAAGACATGGAAACAACTGAGGTGTCCTTTGATAGATAATTGGTTAAAGAATGGAATATTAGTCATAAGAAAATATAAAATACTGCTGTTTGCAACAACATGAACAGAACTTGAGACCATCATGCTAAGCAAAATAAGTCAGATATAAAAAGGAAAAGAATCACATGATTTCACTCATATGTGGGATGTAAAACTGAAAGCAATAAATAAGACAAACAAAAACGAATAGTTTAGTGGTGACCAGGGGGTAAGTAAGGGAGGGAGGAGGGGAGGTAGAAAAGTGTAAAGAGGGTCAAATATATGGTGACAGAGATTTGACTTCGGGTGGTGACTATATAGTGCAATATACGAGTATAGGGTATGGAATTATATACTTAAAACCTATATAAGTTTATTAACGAATGTCACCCCAATGCATTTAATAAAAAAATGGCATTTCTAAACTGCGGTCTGCAAACTGGGCCAGTACACTTGCCTGCTTAAAATTTTACCTTTCACTGGTAAAATTCAAACTCATTGGTGTGGCATTCAAGACCATGTGATTTGCCATTACCTTAAGGGAACCAAGAGTTTTGCCTATTGGGATGTTGATTTTAAGCTGGTTATTAAGAAACAAAAGATTCAAAAAGAATCTTTGACACTCCCCACCCCCCATTTCTTGCCCAAGAGATTCAGGCAGAAAAATCTGCTTCAGGAAAGAAATCTTAGGGTGTTCAGCTTAGCCTAGTTTTAATTAAGTATGGTAAATTAGGAGGGTCTGTATGCTAGGTAACCCGTGTCCCATTGTTTCTGAGTAGCCTAGCAAGAATTTGCCTGCCAACTGTGTTTCTTCTACAAATACCTGTAAATTCTTACTTCTGAAATCTAAGACTCTGTGTCCCCCCTTTTCCCCTTTGTCCAAAAGGTCATATATACCCAATCTGTCACTGTTAATTTGACTATTAGCCCAGCTAGAAGAACTTAGAAGGTAGGAAGAAAAGTATTAGTATTTTTAATCCCACAATCCCCACCTCTTCATCCTCATTCCTGGCCATGCCTTCTTCCATGCCCCAGGCTCCAGTCCACTAGTCACTTGGAAGGAGGGGGATAGAGGAGGGGAGGACAGTACTTCTGCATTCTTCAAGTCCCTGTCCAAGGTCTCCTCCCCCAGGAAGCCCTCTGCCTGGCAAAGCTGATCCCTCTATCATGTTGCCACACCCTTTGCACATACGCACTCTCACTTTCCTCATTCTCTTCATGTTCTTGTGGCCATCTGGCCACTGTTGTTGGATACTTTTCAGGTCATTATCATTTAATCCCTAGGATTTTAAACTGATAGTTGTGAGGTCCAGAGAATATGCTGTTCAGTGTTAAAGTGGCCTTGGAACCTAAGAGTTCCAAGTGCAAAGCATCGCTCTATTCCTGGCTGCCTAGGGACTTTGGTCTAGTCACCTCCTCCCTGAAGCCTAAGTTTCTTTACTTGGAAAATGGGAATAAATAAGCAGCCCTACTTCATAGGAATATAGGGAGGATCAAATGAATTAATATAGATGCAAATATGTTCTAAGCCATAGAATGCTGTGTGCTTTTCATTGATTTTATTTTAAAAAAGGTTTATTGGGAAAGCTGGGATGGCTCAGCAGGTAAAGTGCTCGCTTTGAAGCCCCGAGGACCGAGGATCGAATCCCGGCCCCGGCCCATGTGGACCCACATGCTGAACTGGGGTGTGCCCCCAGCTCAGTTCTTGCCGGGGCCTATGTGGGAGGCTCCGGGCCCAGTTCCTGCCCTGCGCAGCCCTGTGCCCACCTGTAGAGTGAAACTATATGGAAAACTAATGTCAACTATGGAGACTGCTCTGGGCCCTCCCCCTTCTTTCTGTCTCTCTCTGTCTCTGTTTCTCTTTGTCAAAAATCAATAAAATAAATCTTTAAAAAAAA